>WBMV01004631.1:152850-246942 GCA_013396655.1 Campylorhamphus procurvoides
GCCGGGCTGCCGCGCCTGGGCGGCCGGGCTCCGCCGCTCTGGCCTCTTTTGTTCCCGGGGCCGGCGGGAGGGGAGGGAGGGAGGAGTGGGGAGCAGAGAGAGGGAAGGACCGGGCGGCAGCCGGAGGGGACGCGCGGGGCAGAGCGCGGCGGCGGCGGCCCGAGCCCACCAGGTGAGGGCGGTGGGTGTCCCCAGGTGCGGGCGGTCTGTGCTCCCAGGTGAGNCGAGGCCGCGGCTTTGTTGGCACGTGCTGCTGCCGGGATCGCGGTGGGAAGCGACTGCGCTGGGACTTGTTAGGCATCCCCGAGTAATTGGGTTATCGTGCTTTCCCTGTGACTGATAACCGGCAGCTGCTTTGCTTGCCCAAAGGCACGGAAGAAACAGTGGGAGTTGTCCGTTATCCCAGCCCTTCCAAGAGAAGAGGGTGTCGGTGGGGAATGCGCAGTGTTTGTGCTACATCACAGTTTAGGTGAGGGCTGTGTGCTGAAGATAATATCCTTGTTTGTATTTTACATTTGAATTAGTGACACGTGTTCTTTAAAAGGGAAGAGTTATTATATTCCTGAGTAGTTATAAAAGCAAAATAGCACCTGGGGTGTGACAAAGACTAAATGAAGATGAGGTAGTACTTCATATTTTCCTGTGTCATTAGTCAAGTTTCAATGAATCACAGGAAAAACCTTGCAACAGCTTATCTACAACACTGATCTGAAATGGCCCATGGGTAGCAGTAGCGAGGAGGGGAGATTCATCTTTGTTCTTATGAATCTGTAGCTCTTCAAAGTGCTTTGTCTACATGGATCCTGCACACTGCCTGCATGGATGGAAAATCTTCTGCCTTTTTGTTTTTGGCAAACAAAGTTTGTTGTGCCCACTCCTCCTGCACTCTCCCTACTAATGCAGCATCCAGCAGACTTTATGCTAGGGACTTTGAGCTAGACAAAGTGTCCAGAGAAATAACAGTTTTATGTAAAGCACGTGTAATGCCCCCAGCTACAAAGGGATTCAGGGGGAAGAGAGCAAAGAACAGGTGTGTTGTGAGGTCCATGCTAAAATGATGGTGTTTTCTGAAATTCAGCGTAGGATATGAACAGGAGCTGTGGAGTGTGCTGCTTTGAGATGCAGATAGATGCTTTTGAGTAGCAGATTGGAAGTTTTTTTAGTTATGAATATTAAAACTTCAGCCTCAGTATTTTGTGAAGCAAATCGTGGTAAGCCTTGGCTGAAAGCTTTTAGCCAGTTCATCAGACTTGTTGGTAGTTGGTGGAGACAGTAACTAGTGGAAGATGGTGGCCCCTGTGCCGAACACTATTGTTTTCAGAAGGCCTTGTGAAATCCACTAAAAATTTCCCTGCTGTAACAGGTCCTATGGTTAGAAGAGTTCCCTTTTGGTGGGACAGTTCACATTTCTTCCAAGTTGACAAACCAGGGGTTAGGGCAGGAGAACAAAGCAGTTGTTTCTCCACTAAGGTAAGAATATTAAAAAAGGTAGAGCACACACCATGGGGCTGCCTTGGCTATTTTACAGCTTTTTCGAATTGATACATGTTTGAATAGCTTGTGCTTAAAAGGAGATTAGGAGGTCTTATTTCCTTGAGTAATGAAAGGGTACAATGGGACAGGTGTTTTTCAGTCTGTTTTAAATACGTCAAAACAACATTCTTACCACCAAAGATGCAAAGAAATGCTTGCCTTCTGCAGTCTGGACTAGAAACATTCTTTAATTACAGATAACTTATTAATTTGCTTTTAATACAAAGCACAGTTATTAACTTCCTTTATTATATGTCTAGCTTGTTTCAGAAAAATTGTGTTAAAGTTTTAGCATGCTGTGTTTGTGTGTTTTTAGGTAAGTCAGTTCAGCTTCCTGCTATGGAAGCCTTGTTTGCAGAAAACAAGCATTGTTCTGCAGGTCATTATTTTTTCTCCATGTGAGGAAAGAAAGATGGGTATTAGAAATGTCAAGGATGTTATTCAGTGACTCAATTGTGTTACTGTTGATTAGGAGGTAGCCCTTTGCGTCTTTACCTGTGGGATGGCTCTGACCACTTTCTAGGGCCCCCTTTCCTCCTTGCCCTGCCTTGTGCTTCCCAGGAGCTGGGGAGAAGAAACTTGGTCCCCACTGTTTGACAGGAGCTGATGCTACAGCCTTCACAGCTGTAAGGTTACCTCCGTAGGATACCTCCGTACTACCCCTGTCCACAGATAAAGGTGCTTCCTGAGTGGGCCTCATCATGTGTGCCTTCAAGGAGCTTGTCCCACAGTGCTTGCAGTGATGCTGTTCTTCACCTTGGTGCTTGCACCGATGATTTAAAAGCTTCAGACAGAAATTAGTGGGAAAATTGTGATCTAGTAAAACTCATTTTCTATTAAACAACTACTACACAACTATTAAAAAGTCGTATTGTAGGAGTATAGTCTGAAGTATATCAGGAAAGTTCATGCTGTGCATTACTAAGGCTGTTCTGTAGAATCATCTAAAGTATGCACCAAAACATGATTAAAGTCTATATTGTAAATTGCAGTTTCTTGTTTGGAGTCAAATCGTGATTAGACTTGATTCCATTCTCAGCTTATTTTTACTAAAAGGGATTTCACCACCGATTTAATTGAGGTATTTTTGGCAAGACAGATGGGAATGATTTGTTTGGAGATGTGGGTGTAGAAATCCACTGAAGTATTTTCTTGGAATAGTAATACTAAGAAAGGAGAAATGGAGATGGAATAGAAAACTATATACCTTGATAAAAGATGTGAGGGAGAAAGGTGATGTATTTGCCAATATGAAAAGGAAGTACTGGAGGCATTAAAGAACATGTGCTTTAGAACTCATAACTCATTTTATTCCTTCCGTGTAAAGTAGTTTAGTGAAAGCGAACCTGCAAGTAGCTCTTCTATCCTTTTTGGCACATGGGATTAAGAAGCAGAACATGAAAAAAAACAGTAGTGCAGTCCTGCAAGATGACCTGCTATACCCGTCAGGATGTTGCAGTACTTAGTGGCTGGGTGCAAAGTTCTTGGAGATTCCTAGAATGGAATTTACCAGAGTAAGCCAAAATAAAGGTGTAGCCACTAGCTCAGCAGATTGCATACTTAATGGTGGATTACAGGGCACTGGTTCACTCTTTGAAGGCTTACTTATGCTTTGAGATATCCCAAATAGCTGTTAGTGATTCTTATAAAAGGGAAATGATAGAATATGTCTTTTCTTTTATAAAATTTTACAAAAGTTTCATGGTGTGTAAGTTAAGTCGTTCATTTTTCACCAAGCTCTCAACTCATGTAGTTCTGTGATTCCTGTGATACCTTAGAGCCATGGAGGATGTTGGCATTCAGATACACAGTGAAGTTATTCTTTGATAGTTTATCAGTAGAAACTCTTTTCAGAAGGCTCTTACTTAGAAGGCCTTGTGCCCTCATGGATTGTGCTGTGCCCTGCTGCTGTATTTCACCATTCCTGCAGCAAAGTGAAGACTTGTACCTGTTTCAGTTACTGGGTATCAGGCTGGCATGTGAATGTAAACCATCAGGTAAAGGTGTATTTTGTGTTGATAATGTCAACAGACAGTTGCAGTGACTGAGCTGAGGGGGATTTGATCCTTACAGGAGAAGAGGTGTTTTGGGAAAAGTGAAGGCATAAGACAGTTTAATGAGGTCCTAAAGCATAGTAGAAGAGTGACCACGTCATATAAGGCAAAGTGTCCATCCAGGCAATTGCCCAATGTCTTGACAGTGCTGAGGAAGAGGCATCTGGGAAAGTTACTACATAATATCGCTACTGCTTCCAGCTTCTACCACCTTACTGTTCAAGGACTTCCTAAACTCGAGGCAGTATTATTTATCAGCAATTCTCTGATTGAGACTGACTTTTCTGCAGCTGTGTTGCTCTCATCACCTACGTAAATTCTTGGAAGTCCATAGCATTCGGTACTGAGTGAGGCTCAGAAACATCTCTGTCTCCGCTTTTTTTTTTTTTCCCCCTTAGAAGAGACATGAACTCATTTGCATTCTTCCCGCTACTTCTGACTGTACGGAGCTTTGTTGTATATCCTCTCTCTTAGTCACCCACCACCAGGATGAAGAATCCTTTGGGATTCAAACAGCTAAGAGGTGCTGATGTCACAGCTGTTTTGTCATTGGATGTGGTTTGGAGCTCTTAATTTATTTTTTTAATGCAAACTGATTTAACTTGAATCATACAAACCCAAGACAACTTAAAAGAGTGTGGGTGTGCGTAGCAACAATTCAGCTTTTCAAGCAGCTTTGTTTCCTTTCTGGCTGATGCACAGTTAAAAACTGTCCTTCAAGTAAGCAGAATAAGGGCTGACATGTCATTTCCTGAAGGTTGAGGTGGACTGAAAAAAAATTTCAAGAGCGTAACAGCTTTGCCTAAGAAGAAAGAAATGCACCTGCTGATCTGGAAGAGAGCATATTATTGTTTTAAATTTAATTGAAGCATGAAAACCCTCTGATTATTAAGTGGTTCTATCAGTACACTCAGGAGTACTTTTGCATATGTCTGTTGACCAAAGCTAAGTATGGGATCTGACTCTTTTTCTCACTGTCTTTATATTTTGTACTGTTATATATGCTTATAATCTTATTTTTTTGTAATCTGTTTATAAGAGCTTTTTTAATTTGAAAATAGATACCTAATCTTACTTTTCTCCTCCTTGGAGAAGGCTTGTAGGCATCAGCTTTGTTTAATTAGTGATTCAAGGTAGTGTCAGTACTGGATTCTCTGAAGTGTTATTACCATTATACAGTGAAATTTCCTGCAGTGAAATCCTAAGATGTAGCTGTTTGGGATGACACTTGTGTTTTTCTGGAGGCTGAAGGTAGCTGGAGATCCTACTTCTTATTGTCAATATATGAAGTAGTTTAAATTTTTTTGCCTATTTTTTGTGTTGTTTTTTTTTCCTACCATCCTATTCAGGTTCTCTAAGGTGAATGTGGGAGATGTGTCACGTTCGCGTGAAGCTGTTGACTTAAATGGAGCTATTTATTTACTTAAAAGTAGGCTTGTACTCAGATTCATCACTAAGCTGAGAAGACCGAAGTGTTTTCTAAATTAACCTTCACAGTGTCCCTGTAAGGCTAGTGACCCTTTTTTTTCCCCTCATGTTACAGTCTTGGGACCCAAATAAGCCGTGACTCATGCAGCAAGCTAATAGCTGATTGGTGATTACAATGCAAGTTTCCACTTTTGTTCTCTGTAGAAATTATTAAATCTTTCATTCATGCAAATGAAACAGTAAAAATTGTTCCATTCATGTTGTGTATTTTAGCACATGTGCCATATTTCATAGTGTTCTCTCTTGCATGTGCTGTATTTGAGTTGTTAGTCACTTCACTAGTGTGCAAAGAAACAAGTGATTTCTGTGTGATTTCCTCCGGCAAAACATGCTATTGTTTTAAAAGTGAATGAAAAACAGAATAGAGCTCCCCACTTTATAACTCATATATAGAGCTTGAAAAGAAAAGAAATAAAGGGGGGAAAGTAGAATTCACTGGAAGCATCGGGTACCATTTTAAATATGTTGACCACAGTTGTCTGTGGCTTCTGGGTTATGCTTCTTTGTTTTAGTGGGCAAGATCTGAAGAAACTACAGTTGTATTGGAGCAGATTGAAAATAGCAGTGTCTTCTGGTCAGTTAAGAATTCTTGAAAGCTTACAGGATAATGTTTAGAAAAAAACATGTCCCTGCAGTTTCTGCAGTAGGACACACCTCTGCAGAACTATAACAAGTTTTGTACATGAACTTTCTGCAAAATTATGTATTTCATCTGCTGCATCAAATGCTCTCCTGGCAGTTATGTAAGTGAAACCAAGTGAGTGCTGCAGACCTTATTCACACAAGCTGTGGGTGAAGGACAAAAGCCCAGTTGTCACTGGAGTGGGGAACCATTTTTCTTGTACAAAAAATGCCCATTTTTTCCTCTGATCTTTCAGTCTCCTCTTTAACGTCGGTCTACCAAACACTTTCATAAGACGCTGGAAATGAAATTCAGGGCCCTTTTGTATGCTGCTAAGTCATGAACCTGAGAGTGGTTTTGCTTGACATGCTATAATTTCATACTTGTCCCTGTAGACATACTTGCATTCCAGAGGCTACAAATTACTTGTCTACTTCCCTTGAGAAGCAGTCTTCTCACCATCCTCTCCCTCTCACCCCACCATCCTTTTTAATCCATAAGTAACAGCTTAATTGTTTTGCATATCACCTAAACATATGTAGTTCAACCTTCCCTACTTGTATACAAGTTTGAAATTTGCTTCTGACTTGGAGAGAGACTAGTGTGTGCAAAGATTTCATTAGACCAGCTGAAGAAGATACTTCTATCTGTAGACCTTATCTTACAGTGTAAATATGCATGCTTTCACTTCTGCCTCTTGATATGTGGTACCAAAGTGGTTCTGTGATTCTGTACGTTGCGAGATTTGTTTTAGGAAATGTGGTCCTTGGCTCAAGAGGTTGCGTATCATGCAGTTTTGCATGTTTTATGTATGATAAAAAAAAGTAAATAAAAACTAGTAGTTGCTGCACAGGAAATTCAAAAAATCAAGGGAGAAGGCTCAGTGGTGGCATGCAGCAAGCAGCGTATGTGTCTAGAAAATGTCAGTAAGGGTTTTCACACTTTTTTAAGTCAGCTGGGATTTTTCTGGCTGTTGTGAGTATTGTTGTGATTTCCAGCAGTTACTTGACTGTGTTGGTATTCACATGTTCTTTCCAGCTGTTGTACATGGGTGGAAAAGTAGGTTCCTGCAAACTTTGCTGTCTGTTGTCGTTGTGAATAGGTGTAATTTCAGAATGAAGCAGTAGAAGAGAATATGGAATCAGATAGGAAAGCGTGTGGGCACTCCACGTGTCTATTTGGAACCATTCTTAATGGTGAGGTTACGATTTGTTGAACTGGGGACTTCCAAGGCACTTGAAGCATTAGTATCTCCATTGCAGTTGACCAGCTTGTAAAGATGTGCATGTCATACTTTAGGAGTTTGCTTTACATTGCTTTCTGTTCAGTAGTTGTACCTATTTAGGAGCTTTTTAATATTGAAATCTTGTTCCTTTTCTTGTATCTCTCACTGCACTTTGATTTCATACCAGGCAAGTACCTCTAGCAGGAAAGCAGCAGTAACCATTGTTGTGCTGCATTGCATGAGGGAATATTTTTTTTGCTCTGTGTTGTTTTCCTTCACTCTTCTTCAGCATTTCCTGAATGGGAATTAAATACTCTGAAATTAGTGTGGTAATAGGTCAGAACTACAGCTGGTGGTGTTTGATAGCCTAGATCAACAGAAGTGTGATTTCTTCTGGCTTCTCTTTTGTTTTATTTTTAAGACCTATGATCCTTAAAACATGCTTTAAGGGAAGCATTAATTTCTTTGCACTGTATGGAAGTAAGTGCACTGTCTTTAAAAGGTTTTCGGAAGGTGTAGGGGTGTGGGAGTTTTCTAGCATGTTTGACATGTTTTATTACACTTAGCATTTGACAGCAAAGAACTGTGAAATATCTTGGAATATTTCTCACATTTTGGGTAGTATCAGATGTTGTTTTGAGTTATCTGGTGAAAGAAGCTGATTCCTTTGCAGGAAACCAGCCCCAAAATGAGGAGTGGATAAGTATGCTGTTTGCTGAGCACACAGTCACATCTTGTGAGATTCAGGTGTTACCCCATGACTGTACAGTGCGTATGTTCCACAGTGAGGAACGATGTGGGGCTGTGTGAGTGTGGTAGTGGCACAAGTTAAAAGGAGTGAAGGAATTCTTGAGGAGACTGGAGATGTTGCAGCCTGTTCAGTGGCTCATTGCTGTCTGCCTGCCGGGGTTTGCTGTCCACACAGCTCACGTCCTCTGTAGGCAGATCCAGACTTGCAGGTACTCACTGTTTTCACTTAGATGCTGTGCAAAACAAAAGTTTAATTTTTTGGGGTGGTTTAAGCTGAGTTGGCTGTTGTGATCAGGATGAGAAACGCTTGCTTGCTTATGTTGTAGAAAGAGGTGCATTAGCAGAAATCTGGGTTGTGGGAAGTAGCACTAGTTTTGCAAAAGAGTGATACGCGAGTAAGTGCAGTCATCCAGCAGATGGGTGGCAATGAGTACATGCTGGGCTGAAGCATCTGAGACACTCCAGCTGCATCTGTGCATAGGAAGCTTGCCTTCTACTGATGAGCTGAAGGCACATTCTGAAATGTGTCCCTGACTAAAAGCTGTGTTGAATAATGGATTTAAAATCTTGCATAATACCCTGTTGAAGGCTGAAATGCAAGAAGTTTGGGAATACGGAGACAACAGCGTGTCTGAATGGCATGACAAATAACACATTTGTATAGATTGAGCTCTGTATAACTGTTAGGTAGTTGGTTGTATGTGGTGTGAGGACTTGATTGTTACTGAAACACTGAAGCAAGCTGCAAAGTAAAATACTGCATCATTCTGTATACTACAGTACAATTGTAAAATTACGTGGTGTTCTTTTATGAAACTGTACAATCAGGAAGATATGCCCGGATCATGAGCTACTTCAGCAGACCACAGCATAGGCGTAAGTCAAAGGGAAACATGGAAAAATTCAGGTGCGTGAGAACTTTCAAGGAAATGTAGTATTTAGGTAGTTCAACAGTTTGGGGGTTTTGTCCTGCAATTTACTCTGTATATGCATTTACGAAGAAAAGGTTGTACTTGTGCTGTATTTATGACATGCAGACTGTATTTGTGCAACCAAGTAATCACATTCTCTGGGGCATAATTGCATGCATTTCTGTGATGCTGGCTGAAGGCTTTCTCAGATTGGAAATAAACAAGCCAGTAGTTTGAATCAGATTATCAATTTGTGTTTTAAAAATGCCAGTAGCTGCTCTGCAGGATAGAAGAGATCCTTTTTCAGCTAGAGAATTTCAAATAACACATGAAGGGGGAAGGAAGTGTTGCAATGGTTACTCCTGTTGTAATGGAAAACTGTATAGTAAGTCTGTAGAATGTTCTAAGTATCTGCTTATGGCTTTGTTTAATTATTTTTATTTTATAATGGTTAAGACAGCATTTCTGCAGTCTCTGTTTTATCTGTCTTTGGGATGACCTGTGTTTGCACATGAGTGGGATAGTTGAAAAACTTCTGTGGTTTCCAAAATGAGATTTGCAAACAAAGCAGAATGCTTTGTACAAAATAAAATATGCGTGAAATATGACACGAGTGTTTTCAATGTCTCTTGTAATTAATGACTTTTTTCTTTTTTCCTTTAGAAGTCTGACAGTACTTTAGGAGGCCTTGATAGGCAAATAGTGATAAAATTATTTTAAAATTAAGTTTTGCATTACCCGTCTGGATTTAATTGATATAGCTGAGTAATTAGCAAACAGATAAGTGACATAATTGAAAACTTTTTAAGTTTAAGGAGTTAGGGTTTCAAACCATAAAAAAAATCTCAATGTTGTATCAGATTTCCTAAAATTTTTAATCAACAAGCTAGTCCAATGTTTGTTTCAGCTAGTATGTCTGCGAGTTAGTTGAGTTGAAAAGCTCCTCTGCTCAGCTTTTAACATCACTTCTAAAACATAGGAATGATTGAATTTTCACTGCTGAGAGATGACAAGTTGAGTGCAAAAGCACATGTGGTAAAAGCAAACTGTTCCACAGTGCTCATAACACATTGAAAAGTTAAGTTTGAGAAGAGAAGATTATGTTTGGGAACTAGTTTCTCAAAGAATAGAAAGGAGAATGATGAAAATCAATTTGCTATAATGAACAGGTGTGAGAAACTCTTCTGGAGGACTTGGAATCATTTTTGCACTCTGGGATAGATGAAGCATTTCATTCAATGCCTTGATTGTCATTGTGTGTACATCTGGAGATCCATTGTCTCCCATGAAAGGGTAATCCAGCCTGTTCAATAGTAACAACTCTTGCTCTGAAACAGTGAGTTATCAGATTTTGCACCATGTGAGACAAAAGGCTCCTTTGCTATTTCTCAGAATAAGATTACAGTTTTCACGTTTCTCCTTCATCAGCTTGCCTGACACTTCAGAGCATGGCTCAGACTTCCCTTTGTTAATGGAAGAGAAAGAGGATCTTTATGTTCTTCTATTCTTGGTAGCTTTTATTTTCCTATTTCTCTTTGCTGTTTAATACAAATGGCTTATACCTAAATCCCCTTCAGGATTTAGTTTAGAAAGTTGGGTTTAAGTCAACTGAAACTTCAGCAGCCTTCTCAAAAAATTTACTCTATAAGAAATGTCAATAGTAATGAGAAAAAAAAATCACTCCAGTTTTGTTAGTACTCTTATGCATCACAGTTGTCTGGAAAACCTGAGCGAACAGTTAAATGCAGGTTTATGTCCCTTAAAGCAGAAAAGCATGGTGGGTTAGAACCGCTGGTGAGGATGGGCCAGGCAGTGATGGCACTGGTAAGCTTTCCTCTTTCAGTGCTTCAAAAGAAAGACGGAAACAGTACTAGTAACTGAAATGAAACCATCACTCACTTCTGGGTGACGGGTACACAGGTCTGGAGCAGTCATGTTGCTTCCAGGCTTTGTGTCCAAACCCAGGCATCTCAGCAGTGAGAAAAACCACAACGTTTGCTGAATGAGATGCAAATGGCTTTCTTACAGGACCATTCCTGATGCACCTTTGTTTGAGTCCTGCTGTGAGTAGATTAAGAATTTGTGGGCTCTGTCTGCCTCAGCTTATTAAAAGTGTGGACTAAGTTTTGTCAGCATGGATAGACATCAAATAGTATTTGGTATTTAGTATGTTAAATTCAAATGCATTTTTTATTTAAATGCATTTTACTGCTTCCAGTGTGGAAGAAAAGGTTGTCTTTTTCAACTTCTTTCCCATAAAGGAAAACAGTGAGGAGTTTGTTCAGCTGCTGTGTGCAGAAGAAATACATTTAGGCATTCTTTGCATAACTGTGGGGAGACAGGGGTTGCTAGCTTTTTCATTGTTCAGCTTATTTCTTAATTGCATAATAATAGTTAGCTGTGAAAACACTCTGTGAAAAATACGTCTTGGAACTATGAAGAAATGGTCTGTGCTGTACTGGGTTCCCAGATGCTTTTGAGTTTAATTTTGTTGAAGACACCTATACTGTTGCTCCATGGTGTTATCCCCTGGCAAGTGCCCAGTAGCAGCTGAGCAACTGATAACTTTGTAAATAGCCACAGCTTCAATGGCTGTTCTTCTTAAGACATGTGGCTTAAAATTGCCTTTCATTGTTGTTATTTATTTTTTTCTTTTATGTATCTTGATCCGTATTATGAAATCCTGTCTCTTATCTTTTCCCTCTCTGTGTGTGTGTGTTGCGTGTTCCAGTGACTTTATAACATGCAAGACACTGATGCCAGGGGGAGCTCCCCTGCGTTCCTCCGGCCTCAGAACGGGAGCAGTCACAGGTCTTTGGGGTACGTCCCAGGGAGAATTGCCCCTCTCCGTCCGCCACCGCCCTCGCAGAGCCATGCTGCAGCTGAATTTACCTCGGCGAGACAAGAAGCCCGGACAAGACTCCCATCTTTACCAGTGGCGCAGCATCGCCGACAGGCAGAAGCCAACAGGCATAAAAATACTCTTATTTGCTTTGCCATTTCTAGCCTTTCGCTTTTTGTTGCACTGGGGATTTTTTTGGGAATAGCATCAAAATATGCTCCAGATGGTAAGTTCTTTTGCAAACAAAATCTTCCTACAAGTTACACTCCTGTGAATGTAGTAATTCAGCATCAGGATTAGTGTTGAAAGTTAAGTGCAAAAATAGGACACTGAAAGCAATTTTAACATTGCAAGAGGCAGTGTTTGGGGCAAAGATCACCGCTTTTTTCTATGATCAGTGTCATTTTTATTACGCATGATTTGATATACTTACATGGAACAGAAAGGATAGTAGTAAATAAAGATACTGGTGAGGGGGGGAAAAAGCATGAATGTTTTATAAGCATAATTATTTTTGTCTGCAAAACTGTCTCATAGATTCACAAATTGTGGACAAAATCCTATCTGTTTAAGCAGATAGTAAAAACGTTCAAGTAAAAGCATTTAAAAGTCTGTGAAAACCTTTACCAACTGTATGTATTTGCTTTGTTTATACACAAGTCAGGCAGGGACCTTTTTGGATGTTAGCTCTGATTTTTATTTTTTTTTCAGCTCTTTTTAGAAAACTGGTGATTTTTTGTGGAATTCGGAGAGTCTCTGAAATGTGTTAGTGTGTGTAAAGTATGAACAGGAGATGTGATTAACTGCTGGTCACAAAGAGTACATCCCTCTGGCCAGTTACTCCTAGGAGTTGCTGTGAGGCGCAGTTGCTAAATGTTGGCAGTATAGTTTGGGGCATGGGTTGATTTGCTTGTTTTGTTTGAATTTTTTGGGTGTTTCTAAGGCAGAAATCAGGTTTCTAAAAGCTAAACAGGATTTTGAATTGAAACTGTGGGCAATTGTAGTAACATATGTAGACTTCTCAGTGGCTTTTGGCATAGTAATTAATTAATCAATATGCAGTTTCCAAAGTCAGTGCAACAGAGGCTGAACAAATCAGATAATCTATTGAGTATTTCAGATGACAGTACAAAATGAATCCACACATCTGTCGGAAGTGCTCTTGGTGAGCGCTTCCTGAGATACCTTTTTGGATGGAGTTACTGAGTTTTCTTAATAATTATGAAAGAAAGCAACAAAACCTTAAGGAGTAGTAAATGGAAGGTTATTCCTGTGTTGTGATCAGATCACTGGTAGCGGGTACATATGCAGTAGGTACTTCGGTTACAGAGGCATCGAACAGAAGTCTGAAGGTTGACTCAGCCAATTGACTCTGTGAAGTACTTTGGAGTGGAGTCAGATGGTGCTGAGCAATAGGGCAAGAGTTAATGGACAGAAACTGATGCACAGTTTCCACCTTAATATGAGGAAGAATTTCTCTACTGTGTAGGTGACCCTGCAGTGGAACAGATTGCCCAGAGAGGCTGTGGAGCCTCCAGCACTGGAGATATTCAAGAACCATCTGGACACAATCCTGTGCTGTGTATTCTGGAATGACCCCACCTGAACAGGGGTGTTGGACCAGATGACCCACTGTGGTCCCTTCCAGCTTTACCATTCTGTGATACTGTTAAACTGACATAAAAGAAGATCCTATAGACACCAAGGAAAGTCTGGCTGCCATTTTAATCTTGCCGTATGGTTGTTGGAGCAACTTTCCAAAAGTTCCCCAATAGGTTGAAATGTTCATATGCTTAGCTCCAACATGAGCATGTGCAGTACTACAGTGAATGACACCAGTTACAGTTAGATGTGTTCTTCAGGGCTAGTTGAAGATACATACTCTCAGTACTTTTAATGGCTGTTTAAAAGGCAGTGGAGGAAATGTTACACTTGGTAGTAATTGCATGTAAATCCTAAACCTCTGGGGTACCTTCCCCAAAGGGAAAATGATACTGCTCTGGATTTCTGTTCCTACCTGTCAGCTGGTTTCTTTTTACCTCCTTGCTTTTATCATCCTGTCATCTCTTTTTCTGAGAAGTTCCAAACACTAGGGATCAGGGAGAGCACTGGAAATTCAATTTCCTTCCCCATTTCTATGGACATGTGCTGCAGGGTCAGGATGACAAGCTTGATAGGTTTTCAGTGAAAAGTTCTGCTTTGCACTTGCAGCTCTTGACTGGAACTTGCCCAGGGTAAACAGGATCTTTGGAAAATTTAGCTGCCCAGTTGTGATAAACTTCTGATGAGCATAATATAACGATGATAACTTTTTCCCAGAGGCCTTAAAAACTCCAGACTTGGTGTCTAAGCAGGTAGAAAGTAACTGTTTAACTGTATCTTCAGAACTGTTTCCTGCCCGTCTTCTCCTGCCAAGTTTTGTATGCTTGCTCCATGGAAAGTTCTAGAGCTTTTTTTTTTGGTCAGGATGTTTTCTTGTGGGTGGAGTAGTGTATTTTTCCTCAACGATTTGCAAAAACTTCACTTCCTTCCCCTCTGCTATTAGAAGCAACTAAACTTTTAGGAGAGCTGGTCCATTTTTACAGAAATGCTCTGAAGCAGAGACTTGACTTGAAAAGTTTTCAACATGAGTGGCTTAATTTGGAAAGCTCATCACTATCTAGTGGTTTCTGATCCCTTCTGTTTTCATTTAACCTTAACTGTAGAGGCAATGACTGTCATCTGTAAAATCTAATTGGTAATTTTGGAGGTAACATATGGTAAAATTCTAAGTATTTAATGTTTCCATGCAGCCTGCTGCAATTACTAGGGAGAATTTCAAAATACTTTTGCTCAGCACATCTGATCTGTTTGCCAAAAAGTTATTCCACCATGTCTCAGAATCATGTTTGCATTGCAGGAGTGCCTGTTTCTGAATCTGATGGCTTTCTTGATGGATTACAATGTACAACAGCCATTTACCTCTTCTTTCTGACTCAACAGAAAAATTTACAGTCACTAGATCTGCTTCTGTAAATCACACTAAGCAGAAGTCGTCAGGTTGCTGACTCACGGTTTCCTCACACTGTGCTTTGCTACCAGCCAGGAAAGAAGTGTTTCTTCATAGTGCTTGCATGTGTGGTATCTGGGGAAAAGGGGTTAGGGACTCTGCATGAGTCAGGCAGTAGACTTGCCTTTATCTGGTGAATGCTTGGCAGTCTTGCTAATGACAATGCTGCTTGCTTTTTGGCTTTTCCTCCTAGAATTACATTTTCTAAATGCTGTCTTCATAGGATCCTCCCAAAAGATTTTTTTTTTGTTTTATATTATTACTTGTATGTCTTCTGCCCTTTCTACAATTTGCTAGTTTTTCCCCACTGATAGTCAAATCTTGGTGTGTGGGAAGGATTTGAAATGCAGAGTTAATACCAAAGGGAAAACATTTCTGTCAGCATAACTAGGGCTGGCTTGTGTTAAACTTGTGGATAGGTTTTGCTTTCTTTAGACTTTGCAAGAATGGGCTATTGCTAATAGCTCTTTGCCTCTGAAGTTACACTTCAGATGTATGGGTGTTTTTCTCCAGAAGATAGATTGTGAAAAGGCCATTTTGACTGTTACTCTCCCTTGGGCTGCTAACGTGTTTATTTTGGCATATTTTTAGTTGTGTTTTGCATAAGAAAAATATGTCTGATCTGACTTTTGGTAAGATACTCTAAGGAATATACTTTATGGTTTTTGCAGTATGCTTATGCTGCTGCATTACTCAGGTGCTTAATATGCTAAAGAGTTGCATGTTGCAAATACTATGTTGCTGTAACTTCATCTGAAATCACACAAGCCTGTCACTTCATGCTGCTGCTTTTTCTTTTCTGGCCTTGTAGCTTGGTGTTATTGCCTGTGTAGTGTATGCCAGACCTTTGGTGGGGTTTCAGCAAGGATTGCATGTGTGTCTGATCTTGTGTGGTTTGTAGCCTGATATTTAAGCTGACTTCCTAAGGGATACAAACCACTAAGTTTAAATCGAAATGTCTTATCTCCCAGGAAACTACTCTAGCCAGTTAGGTATTATACTAAGTATATTAAGGATGTCTTGTCCCTCTTATCCCTTACCTGCAAACTTACACTGAAAGGGTTGATTTGGGTGCTTAAAAAGAAGAAGCTATCAGCTTTTCTCACAGGGAAAAGACCTTGAGGGAGGTGAGATACCTAGGTGCTTTACAACATTTTAGTTAGCCTAGGTAGCTGGCTTAAGATGTCCAGTGCTCAGTGTGACTGCTCTGTGTCTGAGTGCATCCTGCTTGCCTCTTCTCATCTACTACAGGTGTTACAGCAAATAAGAAAAAAGTCAGATGGAGTTCTGTGGTGGTTTAGTTTTCTTGGTTTTGGTCTAGGCCTTCCCTGCTAACAAGTTCATAACTAAGGAAGTATTCCACACCATTCCTTCAAGTAATCATCTGTATATAAGGTGAGGAGGAAAGTTTCCTCCCTCTCTCTCTTCCTTTCTCCTGCTGGAGAGGACGTCAGGTCTCTGTGTCGGCTTAGCTCTTCGCTATATGAGCTGAGGCCAGCCTGAGAAGCTGTTGTCCCAGCTGTACGGAGGTGGAGAAACTGCTTCTCTTGAGGGGAGTTTTGGTGAGAATGTATTGTGCTAGTTACTTATGGAGGTTTTCCCTGTATTTACAAGTGTGTGTATCTGTTTTTTTTTGTTTTTACCCATTGTTGTCACCTTTCCCTTTCCCCCCTTTTCCCTTTTGGAGTTGTTTGGGGTTCTTATTCTGTATATTCATAGTGTTTGATTGTATATAATTGTAATGTATTTGAATATATATATATACTTTTAGTACAATTGTCTTTGGATACTTTTTTTTTCTTTCACTCTTAGGAGGGTGGAATCTGTGTGGCCAGCAGGTGGGTTTGGCAGGCAGCCAACCCAAACCTCCACAGGTTCCCAAGTATCTATTGTGAACAGTGTGTGGTTATCAATAGTTTAGTTCAGAGTAAGAGTGCTTTCCTACCCCTGAGAGTTTAGCTATCCTTCCAGGAGCTTTTTGGGCTGCTCAGATACAAACCAGTAGTGTCAGTGGCTGCAGTGTTGTAACCACAGAAGGAGTTGGGAATCCTTTATGAGTGACTGACTCTCTTACTCATGTTCATCCTAATGATACTTTAATTGATGTGATGATGGTTTTTTTTTTTAAAAAGTTGAATTTCACATTCTACTGCAGAGAATTGTCCTGATCAGAATCCTCGTCTTAAAAACTGGAGCCCTGGAAAGGATCCTGAAAAACGAGTGTTTATCAAAAAAGGGGATTTGTTTCGTCTGAACTCAGATGCTACAGTACACTCTATAGTTATACAGGATGGAGGTATGAAATGTCAAGATAAACACAGTGTTCTGCATGTTTTTTACTTCTTTGATAACATAAAAAGATATTGGAAACTTAAGTTGCAGCTTATTTATCAGTTGCTGTGCTTTTACTTTTCAACCTGCTATCAGGTCAATTATATAATTCAAAACAGGAATGAATACTGTAATATCTTTTCAGGGTATCACTGATGTAGTTTTCTATGCAATAGAGTAAAACAGGATGGTTTAGTAGCCTTCTTTGTACAAAATTTGTTTGTCTTCTGATGGTAACTGTTGTATATTAGTAATCCTACCAAAATGGCAGAAAAAAATTAGAATAAACCAGGCAAATCCTTACAAAGATAAATTAAATTTGGTAGCAGTCACTTTCCCAAATATTGTGAAATATATGTAAGGACATAACAGCTTAATTCATGAGCGTAGAAAATAATTCTGTAATTTTTCTGTTGTTTTTATTGCAGAACTTGGTTCTTTGTCTGAATTTTGCTTTGACATATAGCAATACTTTCTTTCTTTTAGGTTTACTTGTTTTTGCAGATGATAAAGAAGGTTCTAAAAATATTACCTTGAGAACTCGATTTATCCTGATAAAGGATGGTGGAATGCTTCATGTTGGAGCAGAGAAATGCCGCTATAAATCCAAAGCAACTATTATTTTGTATGGGAAGTCAAACGAAGGTGCTGATGTGCCAGAATTTGGCAAAAAATTTATTGGTGTGGGCCCTGAAGGAACACTGGAGTTGCATGGGCACCAGAAGGTATCATGGACTCTTCTGTCAAAGACTGTGTATTTCTCAGGGCTGGCTTATGGTCCTTATACATTTAAAAAGAATTTTTCCCGAGGACTAAATGTTAGGGTGATTGATCAGGACACAGCAGAGATTTTGGAAGTGCTGAAGTTTGATACTCACGAATTTTCAGAAGAAAGCTTGAAGCTCCAGAACTTACTGAAAAATGGAAGTCCTGGTCGCATTATTGCTATTGCTGTAGGGGATTCAGCTGCTAAGAATCTATTGGAGGAAACCAGAGTGACTATTCAAAATCTTCTGGGAAGTAAGTTTGTCAGAGGATTAAGTTACAGGTAAATAATTTATTTTTCCTTTTGCGCAGAGTAAAGATTAGATGCTGATTCTACTATGGAGGATTTGTTAAACTTTGACAGTGTCTGTACCTAAAGTTTTCAAAGAATTCTCAGTGTTGCACATAGTGCTGCAGTAATAGTATTCACTTAGTGATATAGTGCAGAGACTGATAGTTACAGATATCTGTGACAGATTTGTTGCTTACTCGTAATTGTTCTCTTTCATTGTTGTTTACAGAAATTAAAACTGGGTGCAGCAGGGATTCTACCTGTTCTAACACACAGGTAGAAAACAACTGCTAGGTAAAGCTTTTAATGCCTATGACTTTAGAGAAGCAAGTAGTGGAACTATACAATCTTCAGGATCCCTACAAACCCAGACCATTCTTTGATTCTGTGATGCCAATCCCAGGTGTCAAACAGCATCTTGGTCATACTCCTGCACTGTTGAAATAAAATTACATTATTCCTCCACTGAGTCTTCAAAGGAACTTATCTGTAAAATTATTTTGTAATTGAAGTGTGCATATAAGGTGTTTCTGTACCTTTAGACCTTTCCTTTCAGTTGGTCAGGATTTGGATGGTGAGACAGTGCAAGAGGTATAATGAGAATTATTAAAGCAGGAACCTGTGCTGTTTGGTTAGTTGTTGCAAATAGCTTTTTGCAGCGCATGTTTTGAACTTGGCTTTGTGCTACAGAGGGTTGTCCACATTGCTCTAGCAATGTGGCCAAGAAAGCCAGTGGCATCCTGGCTTGTATCAGCAGTAGTGTGGCCAACAGGACCAGGGCAGTGATTGTCCCTTTGTATTGAGCACTGGTGAGGTACACCTTGTGTCCTATGTTCACTTCTGGGCCCCTCATGACCAGGAAGACATTGAGGTGCTGCAGCTTGTCCAGAGAAGGGCAATGAAGCTGGTGAAGAGTCTAGAGAATAATTCATATGAGGAGCAGCTGAGGGAGATGGGGATGTTTAGCTTGGAGAAAAGGAGTCTGCACCTTAGTCTGCAACTACCAAGAAAGAGGCTGGTAGCTAGTTTGGGGTTGGGCTCTTCTAAGCAGCTAGTTACAGGACAAGAGAACTTAATTTCAAGGTGCATCAGGGAAGGTTCAGGTTGGTCATCAGGAGAAATTTCTGTACAAAAGGGATTGTTAAGCATTAAAATGGACTGCCCAGGGAGATGTGAGGATGCCCAGGATCCCTGGAGTTGTTCAAGAAATGCCTGGGCATGGCACCTAGTGCCTTGGTCTAGTTGACAAGACCGTGATTGGTCACAGGTTGGACTTGATGATCTTAGAGATGTTTTCCAGCCTGAATGATTCCATGAATCTGTGTTGGCTATACAAGTGAAAAGCATACCCAGTCTCCTAACTGGCTGTCAATTTGTTCTTCAGCTTCCATTGGGATGGTGTTGTATAACCTCTTTTGTATTGTCCAATACTTTCCGGGAAATTGGTCATTTAGTTTTTCTATTCTATTCTTATCCCTTACTATCCCCTAACATCTGGATTCCTGTTAGTTTCCTCCTTATGCTTTGGCAGAGGCTGGCTGGTGCATCAGTCAGGATGGCATGTTCTGACCTCAGTTCCCGTCAGGAACATGTTTATGTCATTGGCTGTGTAAGTGTAAGGTCACGGAATGGAAAGCACTTGCAGTGCTGCCTCTGAAGCAGTTTGGTCAGAAGTGCCAAGACCTGGATGTCCTGTAATAGAACACCACTTCCTGAAAGCAATGAAGCCTGTGTGGCTTCATGTTGTTCAGACTGTGGTGCAGCCAGCCCAACATGTCTTAAGAGGTGTACATTTGGGGGGGTTGTCTCTGCTCATGACCTCCACATGGTTTGTCTGAAATGAGAAACTTTTTCAACCTGCAGCTGTGAAGAACTTCTCTGCTGGACTTATTCTTGCCTGTTTTCCTTAGCTGGTAAAGGCCTGTAAGCACATAAAATTGTTTTGTTATGCTGTGCAACATGGGCAAGAAACTCTCCCTGATGTCTCACTGAGGAAAAGAAGGGTCATTTTGTTAAACCTCTAAAGCTAGTGAAGATTTCAGCATGGAGGTGAATACTCCATGACATCCCTCTCCTATCTTTTCCTGCAAAATAACATGCATCAAAAAATCTCTATTATTTTAAATGTTGGTATGTGAAATCTGCTTGTTTGCTGCAGAAAAGCTGACCTGATATGTACTATTCCTATGAACAAGTTAATGAATCCCAATCAAGAAAAATACCAAGAGAGGACTGAAATAAAGGGAGCTGGATCGAATATGGTCTTAATATCTGCCTTTGACTCAATCATTAGCAACAGACTGCAGTCCAGCTAGCTGATACTGTTTTCATTTGGGGTGAAAAATTCAACTTTAGGGATGCAAAACTGTCCAGCTTTTTAATAGATGTTCTTGACTGCTTCTTCTGCACACTTATGGCATTACAGAGGATGGCAAAATAGACTTTTTTTTTGAACTTGGTGGCAGCTTTCTGTGGCATGTTGTTTGCTTTTAATTTCCTAAAACTTAGATGCATTCCGCAGAGCCGTAAGAAGGGCAAGTACATCCAGGGTAGCTCCCTGTTCTGTGCTGGTGCTCAGCCAAGTAGGTGTTCAGTTGAGGGATGGGTCAGGGAACAGTGTAAAACAAAAGGTCTCAGCCTTCAGAAGCATTGCTGATCTCCTGTGCAAAGGCTGTGTAAAGGATGCGGTTCCTTTTGTGGATCTGAACATCCTGAAAGTTTCAAAAGCTATTACCCATTCAGCACAATGGCCAGTGGCAGTGGCCACTGCTGACTGTGTCCTTCCCTCCTGGCCTGATGAACATGTGGTCCCCTGGGAATCCTGGCCACTGGGGTGCTGCTGGCTGATGGCAGTGGGCCATGGCAGGCTCCTGGTCTTCCTGTGCCCTACTAAAGCTGTTTAGGAGTAGGATCCTGTACTGCTTTTGTCACTCATCTCTAATGATTTTGCTTTTGGAATATTCAAAATATTTTATTTTTTGAATATTTTATTAAAATGTGTATGAAAATCTTCTCCAGTAAGTATCTTTCCTATTTAAATACAGGACATCTAGTTATTTTGAACAATTTTTCTTTTCAAGGAGGGCTGCCCATATTCTTCTACATTTTGAAGTTGCATTTTAAAATTAATTTGGAAGAGCAGGCAAAAGAGTTCTTTGACTTTGGTGCTCCATGTCTTTTCCTGGTTTTGTCAAAAATTTGTTACGGGCCTTTATATTTAAACATTTACTTTTGATTTTCACAGGCAAGCCTGGGCTTTAGTTGGTGTTATAGGTGGTGGAAATTCTTCCTGTAATGAATCAGTGAGAAACTATGAAAACCACAGCACTGGTGGGAAAGCTCTCGCTCAGAAAGAGTTTTTCACAGTGGATGGTCAGAAGTTTGTTGTGAGAGCTTTCAGCGAATGGAATGATGGTAGGAAAGTCTTTTGTGAAATCCTGAAGTTGGGGAAGAAGAAAAAGTATTGTATGTGCTTTGGTTTTTTTTTTTGGTTTGGTTTGGCTTTGGATTTTGGGTTTTTTTGTTTGTTTTTTTGATGGTGCAATTGGCTGCAATTTAGATTTTTGAGTGCTACTGTAAATTGGTTTTGCTTGCTGTGGATGAAATATGAGGAGACAGTTCATCAGTACTACCTGTTGTCTCAATCTGTATACAGTATGTGAGCAGTATCATATTAAGAATCTTAATTTTTAGAAAATTTAGATGAAGATGGGATGTTATAAATGCTGACACTTTAAAAAAATTATTTTAGTAATTTTTCAGCCATATATATTTTAAATCTAAGCTTCTGAGATGTTGATTATGGTGCTAAAAACCAAAACTTGATAGAAACCAAGAGAAATGTTTTATCCTTGTTACAATTTTCTGTTGCTGTTTGAATGCTGAACTTTAAGCAGCTGTTCTCATAAAAGTTGAATCTGTGGTATAAAAGGCTAGAAGATCTTATTTTTATCCTTAATTCATTTTTTCAACTTAAGATATCTTAGATCTAAGTTTTTATGGGTAGTAATCTTTCTAGTTTTAGAATTACTAAGCAATGTAGTGTTTTCCTTAGAAGAATTGTTTTATCATAGTTGTCCATTTATTTGTTAAGCAATTAAGCTGTTAGGTACAACGCCTTTACTGTTTGTTATGGTCTTATGAAAATGTATAGACTTATATTTAAAAAAATCCACCAAAATACATCTTTTACTTACTGGTACTGTACAGTTAGATTCAAGAGTTAGCAAAAACAGCTGAACTTGTACAAATCCATCATAAGCCAGTAAAATACCATGTGCGTGAAATTTAGTCTGCCAAACTGTTCTATTAGTTGTACTTAAAAGAAAAAAAGTCCCTCTGCCTTGTTTTCCAGGGCCTTGATTGCATCTGCAGAGTTTAAAATGGCAAAAAAAGGTCACTCAAAACAAGCAGCGGTAGCTGGACCTACAAATTGTTGCCACATGATATTAGGGTGTTTTAAAAAAAAATCAGATTTTTCCTGTCACTGTTAGTTCCATCTTTTCCCTTTTTTTCATTTGAGATTCAATAGATCAGCAGGCTGTAAAGGTATCTCACACTGTTATATTTGAGGTAAGAGTTGTAGTTTTGAGGGCTTTGGAACTTGCAAAATCTCATACATATTTTATTAGTATTTACTTGGGAATGGTTTCATATAAAAGTGAATATAATCTTACATTGTGTTTACTTTTTTTTTAATTAGGTGTCCCAATTTCAGGCTTCCAAGTGGAAGCAGTGGGTGGAGTAATACTGAATCTTCTGGATGATGTTAGTAGTTGGGAGCCTGGAGACCGGATTGTGGTTGCAAGCACAGACTATTCAATGTATCAGACAGAGGAATTTACCCTCCTTCTCTGCCCAGAATGTACCAAGCATCAGGTTAAAGTCAAAGGTATGAGAGCAGTCACCAATGGAAGTCTGTGTGAAATATGTATTCACCCTTGGACAGTCCCTTGCAGTGATATCAGTAAAGAACAGCCTTTTCACCTATCTCTGTATGGCTCTGTTGCCATATACATCAAAGTGTAATTCTTCTTGCTGCAAAATGACTCTGTATAATGTCAGGTCTGCCTCACAGCTTACAGTACTAACTTTTCTTTCTTATTTCTTCCCAGGCTTGTTGAATGCCTTAGTTTTCTTCCAAGAGGATTATGCTTGTTTTGGTTTCTTGGCTTCTTTCTATCTTTTCACAAGTTCTCTTTATAGATGCTTGAATAGGTTTTGCGGTCATTACCATTTCCTTTCCCTTTAGTGTCCTTTCCATTTTTTGAACTGTTATCATTATAACTTTTTCTGTTGTTACTAAAAAAGGAGAAATAAAAAAGAAGAAAAAAGAAAATTTCAGTATTTGAACCTGCACCTCTTTTCTTTTTTTCTTCTTTTTCTCACTCTCCTCTCCACCCTCCACCAACAAAATGGTTGTGAAATAAGTGTCCTTTCCAAGACTCTGCTCACACAGGATATCCCTGAGTGGTTGCAATCTGTTTTTCCTTTGGGTGTGATGCGCACAAAATGGTCATGTATGTTGTTGACCATTTCCTTTTTATTATCTGAGTCATTCTGCTTTGACATCACAAGAGCCTCCCAGGGGACTGGCTTGCCAGCTCTGCTGGCGTCTGTGTTTTCCCTCTGCTGCTCCACACCCAGTCCATGCTGGTCCCCTCCTCCTTGGTGGTCCTTCAGCTTCTGGTCTGGAGCTTTCCCTCTCACTCTTTCTGGGGGGCTGCAGCATCAGTCGATAGCACAAAGTAACGAGCAAAGTTTTGCAGTGTTAGTTTGCAGCAGCTTATCAGTAGTGTTCTGGATCTGGTTTTGTCCCATTTAATCTCTTCATGGTGCAACTTCCTCTCTTTCAAACTGCTCTTCTCTTTGTTTGTTCTCAGAAACTTTCTGTGAAGGCCCTCAAACTTCCCTATCCCCCTGTGCCGTAAGGGACTGCCAGTCTGTATGTCCCCTTGCAGTGAAATTTGCTTCCAACAGCATTGGTTAGCATGGCTCACATAGTTTTACTGCACTGCGAAGTCTCACATATGCAAAAAGCATATCTGGGTTTACCTTACTATACATTGGAGAATACCAGCCTGGTGAAACTGTAGTGATATCTTAGTGCCATTGAATATGATACTTCTTCGGCTTTGTTCTTAAGTGTCATGTTGTGTGTTTTATTGAGCACAGTTCTTTAAGGAGCAAGTTAACTTGAATGTTGCAGTATTAAATTTAAGAAGTTTTTTGTCATAAATGAATAGTGTATGTGCAAACTTTTCTCTTGGAAATCACATGCTCTGAGAAAACAGCTGCTTTTAAAGGTTTTTAAAAAAACCTTGTTTTCACAAGATTTACAATATGGTATAAAAGCAAACTATTGGCTTTTTTGAAAATAAGTCCTATCTAACCGATTTACAGATCTTTAATAGATGTTAACAATGGTGAACTTGCCCGTTCAAAGTTTTTTTAATCACAGTATTGTTTTTTTGTCACAGTAACATATACAGTTTAAAAAATTCCCCAAATCACCCTACATATTTGTTCTACAAAGAATGAATTTTCTTTGGAATGGTTATCTTTGCATACTGAAGAATGTGCCATCTTCTGAAATTCTTTGCAGAAGTTTTTCTATGTTTTTAGCTGTTTTTACTACTCTGTAGTAGGAAAACGAAAAAGTGTTGTATTGTAGGAGCCCTGGTTGCTCTTTCTTCACTTGATTTATGCTTGGCGGTCAAACATAGGGAAAAACAGTAGGTAAACCTTCAGGGAGAGGAGTGCAGTCCCATTTACAGACATCTCTTTTCTTTTTAAATCCTCAATAGCAGATACAGAGTTAATATCATTCTTAGTTTTGCTTCTCTAGTAGTTTAGGCTTGTATGCTTCTGTAAGCCTTGAAGGGATAATGACAGTCTGTATTCGACAATCAATAAATGTATTTTTTAAGGTTTACAGGACCAGATAATTTTCTCAGTTCAAATAGAGAATTCATTGGTTTTCAGAAGAACAGTATAAAATCAGAGTATCTTCTTCTCCCTAATTTTATTTTATGCATTCTCAGAATAGCTATCTAGAAAAGAGGAAACTAAAGTAGGAAAGGTAATCCTTTGTTCTTTTAGGAGGATGAATATAGTATTTTTTAAAGGTGTTTGGGCCTCATTTTTCAGTTCTTAATTTGTCTTTGAAACAGTTTAAGCAGCCACTATCTTTTTAGTTTTAAAGCAAGTCTGCATCCATGTTTCACTATAAGTTTCTAAATACATAAGATTAATTTAAATTTTTAATTGGGGTTTTTTTCCCATTCTGTGCACAAACTATTGGACTGAAACTAAGATATATTTGCAAATAAAATGTTGATATTTGCTTAGGATTAGTTTCTTATCAAAATAAAAAATCTGTCATAAGAAAAGTTAAGAGAGAATAGTGTGTTAGGAAGTGGAATGCATGGATTTTGTTGCTACAATTAACTTGCTTATTTATATAAGTTGGTTCTGGTTTTAATCAATGACAACTTTGTTCTTTTTTTCCCTTCTCAAAACTGTTGTTGGACAGAAAATCCTCAGTTTCCTCATGTAGGAGAAGTTATTGATGGAGTGGACATGAGAGCAGAAGTTGGAGTCCTTACAAGAAACATCTTAATAAAGGGAGAGACAGAAAATACCTGCTATCGTGAAAAGGAGTGTCAGTTCTTTAGTTATGATACGTTTGGTGGCCATATCAAGGTTTGAAAAACATTTTAAAGTAACTTTCTGTCATCTAAAGGCACATTGAGGACAAAAAAAATAATGTTAATCTTTAACAGATTTGGAAACTTAAAGAACATCAATTCATACAGTTGGTTTGTGTGGAAGTGACTTTGTTCTTAGCTTTCCCAAGGAGTAGATTTTACTCTTCAAGACTTACTCTGCAGAACTGGGGAAAGGGATATCAAGGGATATCAATGCTCGCAGTGTTCTAGAAATATCCAGCGGGCATTGCAATGTTGCATGGCAGGGATTAAACCTTACAAGTGGCATCCATGTGTGTTCATCCAGTAATATTACAGAATAAAGTTTGATTTCCCTCTTACTTCTTTTCCCCCCTTTCACTGCCATCCTCCCTCCCCAGGTGATGAACGTTGAATCCTAAAGATCTGCCTCATCTGAAACTGGGCACTAGAGAGGCATGGAGAGAAAAGAAACTTGAGTTGGACCATGGGTTTTTGTATTTAATTTCTTAAAAATTTGAAAGTACTAAGGTTATGTAAAGGGAACGCCTTCTAATTGCTTGTATTACATACATAAAGAAAGCTGACGGAAAGTAGTATTATAGAAACTAATATTTAAACTTGTGTTCTCTTACATTTTTAGATGACAAGTTTGAGAATCAGTGCTTTACTGATGCTAGAGAAGTTTGAGGCCTTATATTTAATTGCAAATTTATTTGTGCTTATTATGTGGTGATCACAGTTTAAATCTCTTTCTAGTATATTTGAATCCATATTTTAATTTTATAGTCATGAACATGATGGTGAGGAAGAAAGTATTCCCTTTCTCTAGTGTGTGGCAGCTTTCATTTTCTGGAAGAAAGGAGGTAGACTCAAGGCATTTCTTCATGTTTAAGATAATATAATGAAAGAAGATAATAGCAAGCTACAACTCTTGCAAAGTGTGATCTTGATTGCCACAAAAGTGTAAATACAGCAGACCCTCAGATATTTGGAAGGCAGAAGAGAAACAAATATTTCAATTCATCAAAGTTGTTAAACTGTTCCCAGGAGACTGTTTAGAGTAGTAGGTATCTGCTGCCAAATCTAGACTTCAGCACTGAAATCATTTTCACTTATGCAAATCTGGCATGCTCAAGCAAGAGGGATCCTAGACACTAAGAAGTGTAATAGCTTTTGATCATCCTGGATTTCATACTGGTCACTTGGACAATAGCATAAAGGGGGCTTAGTGCCAGTGAAGGAGGGGCGTTGGTTTGTAGTTTTGGTGCTTTTCAGTGTTAAGAGTGAGAGATCATGAATGCCTGTATTTCAGGCATGCAGAAGTTAGGAGTTCATTTAGAGGAGGGAAAAAATTGTACTGCTTATTTTTCTAGAGGACAAAGTACGTATGAAAATTGTTATTTTGGATAAATACTCAGTACAGGTAAATTAATGAAATTAAATTACAAAAAAACCCCAGTAAGGTCTGTTTTCATTTGGTTTCTGGTTTTTGGATTTTTTTTTTGAGTCTTGGCTCCTTTCATTTTAGCTGTTGCATTTGGTTTCTGTTTTCATAGCAGGTTAGGTGGAAGAAAATAGTTTCTCTTTCCTGCATTACTGGTACAGCCCCATTATGATTTTAGTTTGTACTTGGTAGCTTTCTGTAAACTTGTATGATTGTGAGGGCAATTTCTTATCTTCTTTAATAAAGAAATTCCTTTGAAGTGCTGAGTCCAGTTTTGGGTTCCCATTGCCGAGATGATGTAGATGCACTGGGGTGTGTCTATAGAAGGCTGTATATGGCATTATGTGATGATCAGTGAGGAGGAGCTGAGAGGAGGGAGCTTGTTGCTGTCTTCGGGCACTGGTGAGCATTCAGAGAGGCCAGAAGAATTCTTGGGGGTAAAGAAGACAAGAGACAATGGGACAAGACTTCAGCAAGGCAAATAATGCTTAGATAGTGGGAAAACGACAGGGTAGAACCAATTGTCATCTCTGTGGCTGGAGGTATTCTTTGAGCAACGTGCTGAGCAGCTGTCTTTAACCTGACCCAGCACTGAGCTCCCAGTATCTCAGCAGGTTCCTTTGAATCTGTGTTATTCTGCACAGCTGTTTTTTTTTTAGCTAAGCCTGTCTCAGGTGGGCTATGCTGGTGCAGCTTCAGTACAGACAGCTTCTGATGTGGATGACTTCTGTTTGTTTGGACAGTACATATAAAGAATATGTAATGTGCCAGCTGGTAAAAACCAAACAGTAAAGTGTGGCAACATGTCTGGTGAAAATTCCTCTGTTTTAGCCATGTGGAGATTTAACTTTTAAACTTATTTATGAAAGATGCTGTTTTGTAAGGCATTGTGTAGAGCAGGACTCTAATGACTGTTCTAACTTATATTGTGCTGGCCTGTGGCAACTATCTGTATCTCTGGTGTAGATGATGTATTAACTTAAAATTTTCATTGATTAAAAAGCAAATAATTGGTTGTTCACTCTGGACTTCATACTTTATTTTTAGGTTTTGAAGAATTTTACATCTGTTCATCTCTCCTACGTGGAATTGAAGCAAATGGGTCAGCAGCAGATTGGAAGTTACCCTGTTCATTTTCACCTCTGTGGGGATGTGGATGAAAAAGGAGGTTATAGTTTTAAAACTTACCTGGAAGGTCTTTCCATCCATCACTGTTTTTCCAGATGTGTTACTGTTCATGCAACTAATGGCTTGCTGGTAAGTGCAAGAAAAGTAAAACATACTGTGTTGGAAAGAGCATTTAGACCCCAAAATAATCCCATTCCTTCTGCAAGTTTAATGCTCAGTGATGTTTTTCTTATTTCAATGAATAAATTAACAACTGCAAACAGTAATATTTTTAACAGCTCTCACCATTCTGTTTTTTCAGATTCTTCCAGGCAGCTAAACTCTCCAGACACAATAGTGTGTTTGTGAGGGATAAATAAAACTGTGTCTTTGACTCATCTCAACTGCTGATACTGAAGCTGCACTCTGCAGCTGTGCCAAGATAGTAAAACTAGATGGTATTTGTCAAATAAATCTCAGTTAATGCTGTTACAACTGACATAATGAACTTGTATTTCTGCAGATAAAGGACACTATTGGCTATGACACACTAGGGCACTGTTTCTTCATAGAAGATGGCATTGAGCAGAGGAATACTTTATTCCACAATCTTGGGCTTGTCACAAAACCGGGCACTATTCTACCTACAGACAGAAACAGCAGCATGTGTATTGGTATTAGGGATAAAGTGTATGGAAACTATGTCCCAGTCCCTGCCACAGACTGCATGTGAGTATGTCATGGTGAAAAAGTAAAACCAAGCCAGCTGCAGCAGTTAAACTGCTGATGATCTCTCCAAGAAATACAGATGGGAAAATTTTTATGTTTAATTTAGTGAATGCAGGCACCTTGAATGTAGTTCACATAGCTGGTATTTAAAAAATGAAAATAAAAACTAGCATTTAGTCTTCTATTAAAGAAAAAAGTTGTTTTATGGGAAGATTATTGTTCCTTGTGATACTTGTGGCCTTAAAAGTCTATTGAACATCTTTTCTTCTGTATGCATATTCTCAAGCTATGACTACTAGAGACATAAGTGATACTTATTTCTTGTGAAAGCTTCTTAAAACAATTTATTGTTGCATGGGATATGTGCACAATATTAAATACAATATTGTGCATTGAATTAAAAAAGGCATTTTTGACTTCTGAATGTGGGAGGTTTTATGATTTTTACTGAATATGTGAAGTAGTGACTTCATCAGTTTAACTTTTTCTGATGTGCTTGTTACAAAGGGGAGATATTTCTATTGGAGCTAGAGTTTTTCTGTAGTAACCTGTTTTTGAATAATATTTCAGGGCAGTTTCGACGTTCTGGATTTCTCATCCCAACAATCATCTTATAAATAATGCAGCAGCAGGCTCACAGGTGAGACATGTGGGTGTAATTCATCACAAACTACTTGTGTCGCTGGCATTTGTAAAATCTGTGACCTTTACACTGCCAGAAGTGTGTATGGTTTTTATATATGAATATGTTCTTTTTATGCTTGGCAGTGAAAATGTATTGACATTGAAAGTGCAGAGTTTGTCTAGATATGCATTTAAGAGATGGCAAAAATCTTTGTTTGGGCCAGAACAGAGGAGATCTCTTCCCTGTTGTAGTTAATAGAACTGACAATAATGTCAATGTTTGAATGTAGAAATTCTTTTATTTTCACAGAACTAGTGCATTTCAGTTAAGGCTTTTGTATTTTCCTTAGGTTGTCATGAATTTAGTGACAGCTCTGCAAGATTTGTCCTCATAACTGTAGTCACTGGAATGAGAAATTAGTGTGAAAGGTGTTAATTGTGTAAGAAACAGCTGATATTAACTTCCTGTCAGTAGTTAATTGTTTGTTTCCAGCCTGTGACTGCTGATAGGGTTTTTTGTTTTGTGAACCTTTTATTGGTGCAAATATCTTGTTACAGCTGCTTACGAAGTAAAGCTGAACAACCCTGTAGATGTTGTGGAGGAGGGGGACTACAGTCTGTTTTGCTTCTGCATTGGATGAGAGGCTAAGTCGTGTATGGTTTTGAGTGGATTTTTCTAAAGATATCAGTGGGAACGGAAAACAGGAAAGGTTGTTGGTTGTTGTTGCAAACGTTCCAATGCTGGAAGATATGAATGTGTGTATTCTTAGGCACAGAGAACATAATAAACTGTTCATAATAAATGGAATAGGATCCAAAATATTTAACTGAGTTGAAATACCTAGAGTATAAAAAAAAATTGAAAATTTTATTCTTTTTTTTTGTGGTCTGATTTTTGTTGGTATGGGGAGTTTTGGTGAGGTTTTTTTGGTTGGTTTTGGGGTGTTTTTCTGGGGGGGAGGAGGTCAATTTGTTTGTTTTGAAACATTTTTCTATTTGACTAGGGAGGATTTGGACACACATCGAATTAAACCAGTTCTTTTCCTCCCAACACTACATCTTTCCCTTTTGCCTGCTTTGTCTAATATACCTAGTTTTAGCGTTGCAGGTTAAATTAACAAAATCAGTTTGTTTGATCTGGTGCCTAAGTCCTGCAACGTCTTTTTCTGCATCTGTAGAGCATCCCAGTAGATGTCACTTCCTTTTCTTATCAGAATGTGCCTGATCAGAGCAAACATTTGTGTATGTTACGATGTTTTGCCACTCTGATATACCTCCCTTGCATGGATGTCAGTGCATTAGTATAAAGGGACTACAGTCCTTTTAATAAGTTTCAGAAACAGAATGCTTCAACTGTGTTCATACAAACTCTGCACTGGAGAGCTTTTACTGGTATAAACCATAGCAATTCACAAGCAGATAATTCCATGGTTCCCCCTAGCTCCTTCATTACACAATGAAACCTATTGTAAGAGTGTATTGGCAATAGATGTTTCTTTTGTTTTTGGCTCTGCATGAGAAAGAGGAGGAAATAAAAAAACCTTTTCATATTTCTAAATGCTTTCAGGTGCTTAAGAATCTTTTAAGTTTATTTAACAATTTTTCAAGCATCAGGATACGTTTTGGATAAAATTTACTTGAATCTGCCAAGCGCAGATCTGTATTTAATTACGTATGAAGTAAGATTTTGGTATTTTTATTAATGGAACATCCACATTTGCTTTGTAATGGTTAGTCACTGGAAATGTCAAAATGTGTCATCATGACCGATAGTTCTGCTGTGAAGCAGAACTTCCAGATAATAAAAAATGAGTGTATTCCTGGAATGAAATGTGTGAAATCTTTTAAGTCAGGATGAATTGGCTTTATCGATGTTTCTAGAAAAGAATGATGATTGGTTTTTATGAGATGGAACACTCAGTACACAGTGTTTCTTTAGCTACTTCGTGTACTTACTTTTCTATGTTGCAAAGACACAGAGCATATGGTCAGGAAAATTTTTTCCCGTTTGTAGGTATCTGCTATGCAGGTGTTGTCTTCATGCCACTTCTTGTAAAGGCAGATGTAGTTGAAAGGGGAAATGTTGTGGGTCTCATTTAGCAGATAAATCCAGCTTCCTTAAGAGCAGAGGTCTTGAAGAAGTAGTGAAAATGAACAAATACTGAAATTATTACTGCATGTTACTGGCACAGTGCTCTGAATGGGCCAGACTTCCTTTTTATGCTTTCTTTCCATTTTTGTGAAAGCTATTGTGAATGTTTTGGCTGTGCCGTTTAAATTCTGTTGTGAGTAGAGGTGAACCAACCCCAGTCAGCCTGTAACAGTAAAGAGAGGAGAAATGATTTTGAGTATTTTGCTGTGAAGAGTATGATTCATTAGTAAAAAATGGAAAATCAAGTGTGTGAGATGGACACCTTACTGAAATACCAAAGTTACCTGAACTTGGACACCTTTCCACTTTGAAGTGATAGAAGATCCTAAATGTGTGGTGTTACATGGCTTCAGTGAGAAGCAAAACACTTTTTAGAACATATTGTTCACTGGACTTTGGCCTTATTTGCAAATTCCTACTTTCTCACTGAGCAGTTGTTTGGAGACTTTATTTAAAAAATACATTCTATTGAGCACAGTTGGTTTGAGCTATGCTCTTATTTGATCCTTTACTTAAAATGTCCAAGTTCAGCTTAGCATACACTTATTTTGTGAATAGATGCATGAGTACTGGTAGGAATATCAGAATCACTTACAAGTAATGTTGTTCTCTGCTTACTTGCAGGATGCTGGAATATGGTATTTGTTCCACAGAGTTGCTACAGGAGATTCTCATAGTTTAGCCATTGAAACCAAATCAGAGCTCACACCCCTAGGAATCTTCTATAACAACAGAGTTCATTCTAATTTTAAGGTAATGTATTATCTCATTACAAAAAATGCAAAGTTCTTTATTTGCAAATATTCTATATTAGGATTTGTCTGTTTACATTTTGAACTGGTTAGGTGATAGATTTGTGCTGTGCTTGAACTGTATTGTAGAAGGGTATATAATTAGCATGGGTATATTTTTTTGTCACAAGTATTTACTGTGTTTCATATCCTCATAAGACAAAGACAACTAAAATTAATTATTACTTTTACTAATTAATTATTACTATTACAATTAACACTTCTAATAAGATACTTTTCCTCAGAAACACCATTCAGGTGCTACTCCTTGTAGCTTTGTTTTCTGTTCTGAAGAAAGCCGACCCTTGAAAAATCAAAGTTCATTTTAGTGGTAATTCATCTAATAACTTCCTGGAGTAGCTGCGGCTTATTCTTCTGAGTCTGTAATATACAGTAACTCAAGTGTTTACACATGGTGACACAGTCTCTGACTAGAGATTAAGCTTCAGTGTTGCCTTCAGGAACCCAGTACTTTGAATGGGTTTTTTCTTACAGGGTTCTCAGCCTAGAAATAGGCACTGATGATTGTTTTATTAGTGTGACTTTCCACATCTTAGTGTACCTTTTCCACATCTCAGCTAAGTGAAGTTAAAGTTCTTAAAGTATTTTGTTTTGAATCCACCTGCTCTCTGTGCCTGGGTGTGTAAATATAATGACATTTACAAAGCCATCTAGACTCTTAAGTCCTTATTTGTGTTTGAAGTTTGCCTTATAAAGAAGAATTTGGTCCACAAGATTGCTACAAGACATTTTCGTAGTTTAGCCATTGAAACCTTATAGAATCACTACTGGCTTTTTTTATGCCAAGTGGAACTGATTTTGTTTGTCTGGTGGTTGTTTAGCATATCATGAAATGATGGAATGTTATATGGAAGTCGTGTTAGTAATGTGTCTGGGACTGTAGGGCATTTTCTTCAGATTGGAATTCACACAAACGGAATAAAAAGGTGCATAAGGAAAATAAAAGTTTCAACTGTATAGCTAGTATCATTTTTAAACACAGTTTGTGTGCTAAAATTCCATGTTAAAAGAGAACTCCACTAGCAGGTCTGAGTATCTACTTGTGCATGAGACTCAATTGTAATCATAATTTGGATCACTGGTGAAAGTAGTTGCAGGTATTTGTATGTAATTCAGGATAAAGAACATAAATGCTTACTCCTTGCTTTTGTCTTCTCAAGTAAATGATATCATACTGGATTGTAGATTTCCAAGCTGATGATTGCTTAAACAAAAATAATCTTTAGTGGTGAGAGTAGTTTAGTTTTAAAATGAAATACAAAGAATTTTTCACAGTGGGTTTTCTTTTCCATTTGTGAGAATAATTTGAATTAACCACAAGATTGGATTTCAGATTTTCCAGAACATCATCTGGAAATAAATGCAAAATCTCAGATGTTGTGAAAGAAATCTGAAGTAAACTTTAATGATTTTCTATTACCTTTTTTCTTTAATCCCTGACAGTTCATTTCCTCTGCTCAAATTAGCACAGACTGGTTTATTATATTAATTAGCTAGTTTTCCCTTAAACAATATGCCAATTAAAGCCAAGCTAAAAGATCTAAGAGTTTCTAATTTCTGTATGGAATGAAGTGTTTAAATTTTATAAATTTAATGTTTACTCTAATTTTGGATAGTGTGAATTTTCTTTCCTTGCTTGTTTCAGGCTGGTTTGTTCATTGATAAGGGTGTTAAAACAACTAATGCTAGTGCTGATGATCCCAGAGAATATCTTTGTTTGGACAATAATGCAAGGTAAACGATATTTTATTTCAAGTGGGTAACTGCTCTTACCTTCATATGAGGAAAACTACTTATAAAACAATAAAATCATTTATAAATTGTAATGAAGCCCTAAGTTCATATGTATTCTTTTCTCTCATTTGTTCATCTCTTTTGGGAACAACAGGGATGGTATGTCTTAAAGGATTGGCTGTTTCTTCTGAATTCTTCCTCAGGGTAGTTTTCAGGCTCCTAGTAGACATTGTTTTAAACATTCTCTACTGTGATGTTGAAAACGTATTCAGGAATCTCTGCTAAAAGGCAGGGGTTCCTTTCAAATTTCATCTTCTGATCTGTGACTCGGTTTTAAGTAATGGTTAGAAAAAGGCTTCAGTAATCCATTTGCCTTTCCTAGTGCTAAATGCTTTCTGCTGTACCTTGGAGGTCATAATTCAGTGGTGAAGTTTTACTGAAGGTTATTTGCAGAGAAAGTGCAATGAACCACATTTTCTTTGGTTTACAAAGTCATAACAGCAATGGAGAGTCTAGGAAAGTTCCAGGTTATATACTGTGCCTGGTTAGTCTTGTCCTGAACTTCAAACATAGCCTAGGCTACTGATTAAATGACAGTATTGGATAACTGTGTCTGTCAATATTTTATTGTGACAACTAAACATTAGGACTGAAAATATGATTCTTAAGATTATCTTAATTTTCAATTGTCCTCTGTTTAGGACAAGGACAGTTAAGTGACAGATGCAGATGCATAGAGGAAAGTTCCTAAGTTTGATGATACTCAGTACTTCATGATTTGGAAATGAGTTTGCTATTTCCATGTTTTGAGAGAAAACCCATATAACCCCTGTGGTTTACCTCAGCCATAACAGGTAGTCAGAAGGAACATAAGAGTGGCAGAATGTCTTGTGAGAATCTGTAATGTGTTGAGGATGTAAGAAACTCAGTGCATGAGACAGTGTTTGTGTTTCACAGCAGATAAAGAAGTAATGAGGCACTGTGTAACTATGTGAGGCCACTAATTATGGTACATGGAACCAAAATTGGGGGGTGTTTAAATGCTAGTTGAGGAGACTGAGACTGTCAAAACCATTTACCTGTTCTCCCCTTCCTCCCTTGAATGGGGAGGGGACAGATCCAAATCCAAACAAAAGAGTACAAGGTGATTGAGGTAGTGGAGATAGATATAGATATCTTTACCCACTCAAAATGCCTGTTTGTAATTTTTTTAATGTATGACTTTTTCTCTGGAGTCTTGGGGATAATCAAGTGAAAGCTTCACAAGTTTTTAATCAGGCTGTTTGTTCCTATTATTTAAAATAGATTCCAGCAATAATTAAGTGTAAAAGACATCTTGGTAGCAATGCAGACTATCTGGTTTGGAACAGAAAAATATCTCATGTGTTCTTAAAGAAGGAGCATTCCTCTCTGTCAGAAGAGTTTGAAAGATTTGAGGGACTGGTTAGACAAATGTCCAACCTGTTTTTGCATAGTTAATATCAGCCCTGTGAATCTTTTCAAGGAGTTTTAATTCCCTGCCTCAAAGTTTTACATTAATGCTGCAATACAGGTAGGGAGGGGAAAAAAGTAAAAGGGGCTAAAGGGAGTGAGATAGAGCTAAAGAAACTTAGGGAGACTGAGCAAGAACAAGAGAGTTACTGGAAAAGAGAAGTTTCATATTCCTGCTTCATTATACCTAGAAACAGTTTTCTAGTAACAAGAGAGTTAGAGATGTACCTAAATTTAGCTTCTGTCATTCCAAACATTAAGCAAAGTGAAATTTGCCCATCAGATGAACATGAGTGTTTGTCTTTCAAGCTTACCCAACCCAACACATATGACATGTATAAAACAGTTTTCCTGTACTGAATGTTTGGATTTTTTATCTCTCCCAGGTTTCGACCTCATCAAGATGCAGACCCTGAAAAGCCTCGAGTTGCTGCCCTGATTGACAGATTAATCTCTTTCAAAAACAATGATCATGGGGCCTGGGTCAGGGGAGGGGATATCCTCATTCAGAACTCTGGGTAGGTATTTAGAAGTAAACAGCTGCATTCTGTTACAGAGTTTTACCTGAAGCTTACAAAAGGGTTATAAGAGAGGATTGATGGTTAACTGGAGGAATTTCTCAGTATTTTGACCAGCTTTCATACCATACTTGAAATATACAAGTTTATATGTGAGTAGACAAGAACCTGCCTTAAGCAGCAAAAAAAAGAAGATGTAATAAGTAGAAGTCTAAAAGTTGGTAGAGACAGTAAATTTAGACTGAGGTCTCTGGTTTCTCTGAAGCTCTTATGTCCTGCTTAAAATGTGTAGAAAATTATTTGATTAGTTTTTAACAACAACATTTTTAGAATAGTTAAGTGTGTGGTGTTTCCAAGTTCCATTAATAGAAAAATTTAGGCTTTTTTTCCCAATGCATAGCAGAATATGCTCTTACAGTAGCCAATTGTAGGATAATCCAGGAAAAAAAAATGATACTTTGAAATTTCTTTTAGGTTTGCAGACAATGGAATAGGTTTGACATTTGCTAGGTGAGTACTTTGTTAATTATTTGTGTTTTCTTCCCTAGAAGCTTAGAAAATCTACATGCTTTTACTAAAATTAATAGGTATACTTTCATAAGGCTGTAGTTTTGTTTTGGGGCGCGGTTCTATTTTCAGTGGTGCAGGTGAAGTTACAGAGACTGTAAACTGATACAGCAGCCAAAGCTTGCACTTTAATTCATCTTGTACTTGGTTTACACCACAGTTTGCTGCCTCTTCACCAGAAGGGCTACATTTATCCAGGTATTCTTGGTTTTATATGATTCCTTAGGCAACTTTGTATTTTTCTTCTGAACAGTTGAAAGGAAATAGTGAAAAAGAAAGGGGATGAGCATTTAGAGAGAGTAGAGTCTCCTTCCAATGGAAAAAAAAAGCAAGTAACTTACACAGTAAACCAAAATTGCTGCCTTTTAAGTTATGACAAACTGGTTCTAGGATTGTAAAAGAAAGAGTGCTGCATTAGAAAGGGAGTTGGAAATTTTAATGTTCAGCTCTCCACTGAACATTTCAGAGAGTTAACCTCTGTTACTGTTAATGATCAAATTCATGTGTTATAAATGAAGTCTAAACTGCTCTGCTTAAGCAGTACTGTTATAGAAGTAGGACTACGCTTTGGTGTATGCATCTGCTGAAGACTTAACTCTGATGTTGCTTTGATAGTGATGGGAGCTTCCCAAATGATGAAGGTGCCAGCCAGGAAGTATCAGAGTCACTCTTCATAGGTGAGAGCAAGAATTATGGGTTTCAAGGTGGCCAAAATAAATATGCAGGAACTGGAGGAATAGACAACAAGACACGCACTCTGCCTAGAAATCGGTAAGTATGTCATGAGTGGAGGAAGTACAAAATACATTCTCTGTATCAGATGTAAACACACTTCTTACTAGAGCTGTGAGAGATTGACTCCATTTTTCTTTATATTGCTTTGTGTGCAGCTGTATCACTCTTATAATTTTGCTGAGGCAGTTTCCTCTGAGGCTACCACAACTCACTTTTCCGTAGCGATTTAAGTTATCCTGCTTAAATGAAATCTTCATCTTGAAAAACGTTTGGTTCTGGAAGGCAGAAGGAAAAAGCTTTCAGGTAGAAGAATTTCAAAGGTCAGTTCATAACTAGGGACTGCAATCTGTCTGTAACAAATCACAGTCTGTGACCACGATCCTTTTCTTTTCATATTCACTTTCCTGAAACTTGTTTAAAATAGGGTCAAGTTCTACCCTTGCCACAGAATACAAAAGAAGACTTGTGGTTTAAGCCCAGCTGGAAATTAAGCCCCACACAGCTGCTTCTCTCCTCTCACCCCTTCAGGTGAGAGAGACAAAAGGCAGACATCCTGAGTTAAGAAAAATTTACTGAAAACAGCAACGAGATAAGAAAATGAACAGTAACAGCAATAATATTAATAACAAAATATACAGAAAGAGAGTGATTTAGATTTAAAAAAATGCTCACTGACTGACCTGACTTGGTACCACACAACTCCCAAGACAAAGAACAAAATGGCCAACAGAACATCCATGCCCACATTTTTCTCCCAGGCCCAAGACAATGAAAAACACTGGTGGACAAATCCTCCAGTTGGGACCTGTGTTACCCCACCACTGCCACTTACTCCCCTAGAAAAAGAAACTCCCCCCTTTCTAGGAAGTGAGAGTCCCTTTCCCCTGCCCCCCAGGCATGATGTAGGATGGTATCAAATAGAATGTCTTGGCCATGCCCACATGGCTCCAGGGTCTGCTCCCTCATGTTGTTGGCCAAAACCGGGATGTTATCCACCTCATATTCTGTACCATTTATGTCATGCCCAGACCCTATTCTTTCACACTGTATCCATCCATCTATCCATCTATCTTTATCTCAGAATATATGCAAACAAAAGGTATCACTTCTGTTGTCAGTGGCCGTCCCTCCAAGATGTCTTTTGAGTTAATTTATTCCATTACTTTGGGTTCTGTCCATCCTAGATGTCTTTCAGGGCAGGGGGACTGGTGTGCTGTCAGCTTGTTGCCAGCTGCATCAGGAGATCGTGACTGGTGTATCTGGAGCAGTTCATTCTCATTGTCCATTATGTCATACAGTGGCAGTGTCATTCAGCAACCAATATTATATAATTCAATATTACAGACTGTTTTCATCCAAAATTCAGATCTCCTCGAGATACACATTGTGTTTCCCCCTCCCTCTGCATTACCCACCAAGTGCATCCAGGTCCTTGAAGAAAAACAATCTTGTGGATGCATTTGTCTTTGCTTGGAGCAGACTAAGACACACTGTTTTCCCTAACATATTCCTCATATGCACAATGGGGTTTTTACCCCTTTCTATGGTATGTGGAGGTTTTGATTGGGCAGGGACAGCTTGACTGGTAGAGACTCTAGTGTTAATTAACCAGGTGATCTTTGCTAAATGTAGATCCCAATGTTTGAAGTTTCCCCCACCCATTGCTATCAGTGTGGCACTTTGTGGTGGTGTGACTTCGTTCAGGCCATGATAGTCTACTGTCAGTCTCCACTGTCCACTGGACTCAGATACTGGCCATATGTGACTGTTAAAGGATGAACAAGTCTTGTTGACCACTCCCTGGCTCTCCAGTTCACAAATCATCTCATGGGTGGGGNACACTGTTGTGGTAGCGATCAATACCTGTTCTTCCACCCTCAGCAGTCCCACAGCAGAAGGGTCCTCAGCAACCGGGCAAGGTATTCAGCTGTCTAATTTAATGTCTCCATGGCAGTTATCTCAAAAGCCCAGAGATGCCCTTTTGAGTCCTTGAAATACCCCCTCCTGAGGTAATTCATGCCAAGGATGCATGGGGCCTCTGGGCTAGTCACAATGGGGTGATTTTGGCATTCATTCCCAGTCAGATTCACTTCAGCTTCCAGTTCAGTCAGCTGTTGGGATTCCTGTCACCCCAGAAATAGAGATGGATTCTGCCCCTGCGTATCTTGATGGCACCAGGCTACATTGTTCACTGGTGTCAACTAAAGCCTTATACCCCTGTGGGTCTCACGTGCCAGGCCACCAGATCCAGCAGATCTGATTGTCTTTTCCCCACCTGGTTGGAGGAAGAGCCCCTCTAGTCCTGGTCATTGTGCTCATTGCTCACTTCTTATAAATATGAAATGGAAGTCACTTCAAAAGGATCAGAAGTAGCATCATCCTTCCTATTCTGTCTGAGGAATTGCCCACTGTAAACTGGAGTGATATTTATTCTTGAAGAACTTTCTGCAGTGGTTGTTCTTTTTCTCAACTCAAGTATCTGTGCTGCTAGGGCACAGGTGGGTTTTCCATTCCACTTTCTTGTGTCCTCTCCATTGGCATGCAGGTAAAACCACAGGTTACCTCATGGTCTATACCCTCTCTCTTGAGCAGGGGGGCACTTGCTCCCAGTAGCAGAGACTCTGGTCCACACTGACAGGGAATGGGACATTGCCTCTCTATCTTGCTCAAGTTTTTGAATCTGTCTGCAGGTGTGGACAGTCTTTGCACAGCCAAAATTGACAGGGAGGCAGAGAAGGAAAAGTATGATCTCCATAGTGCCAGACTTGGGTAGTCACCTGAAACACTGTTCTCCTTCTTTCATTGGCATCAGTCAGTGAGTTAATGAATGACAATGGCACACTCCATACCAACTTCTGCCACATGGATTGTGTACACTGGACGTCATCTGGATCTACAGGGGACTGCTTGCTATTTGAATCCCTATAGATGACCTCCAGCACAGCTAATTCTCCCAGGTACTGGATACCTTTCTCCATGGCATTTCATGTGCTTGGGTGCACTACTAGATCATCCTTGAGAGAATACCTTTCCCTCGCACTTGACAGGAGACACCTCCAAATGATTAGAGTTTCTGTCCTGTTCCCAGTCCCCCTGTCAATGTCCACATCCTGGGACAGGGATCCCAGTTGCTTGGCTTCACTACCATCTAGTTTCATATCACTGGCCATGATATCCCAGCACTGGAGTAGCCCAGGTCACCTGCAGCTCACCCAACTGGTGGTTGAAATCTTTTCACATATCTTGCAGTTCATCTGGGAATAGGGGTCAGGTGATTATCTCTGGCCCTGCCTTTTCCTTCTCTTGTGAAGGCTCTACTTCGTCTTGTTCTGTCACTGAGCCAACTGATTTAGTCTTGGATTTCTTTTTCTGTGTCGGGATGACTGCTGCCAGCATGGATTGTTCTTCCGGTTCAGCTGCAATTTTTGTTGCCATGGTGCCTGGTAGTCTGTTTTCCTCTGCCTGCCTCTGAGGGTGCTGTCTAGTATTGAACTGTGTCTGGTAAAGGGTAGCCAGGGCCCAGCACACTGCAGTAAGTTGCTCCTCTCTTTGCAAATGTTCTGTTCACAGGGTCCTGTGGTTGTTCAGGCATGAACTTCCAAACGATTGGAGCAGAATAATCCTTCAGAAGCTGGCCAATTTTCTCTCACATTCCATGCCACTCCTGATTATCTACTCTCAGGTAGATTTTTGATCAACCTTCCTAGAAATGTCTTTCTTGACTCTAAGTGTGGTGTGGACCACACTAAAGAGGCCTGGCAGACTTAGCAACTATAATATGCAAAGGGAATTCAGAATTCTCAAAACCTATTGTAACAGGCCTGAAAGAGAAAAAGGGGTTGAAGGGTTGGGAAAATCATTCCTGCTCTCACAGAGGGTGGGTACAGTTATTAATTAACTTCCAGAGGTAGCGAACAAGGCCAGGGCAGGAGAGCAGCACTGAATACACATCCCAAATGACTGTCATTGCCCTTGATGTTATCATGTCCTATACTCATATCCCCCAGTACAATAAAGCAGTCCTGATCCCTCCCCCTATTCTGAAAAGTATCATCACAAGGAGCACATCTGGGAACACAGACAGTGTTAGGTGCCACACCCACAGACCAGGCAACATTGTGATTAGTGGCCCCTGTCTGATACACAAATACTTAGATTAAATTGTTTCCAAACTGTGCTTGGTAGGTTTGTTGTTATCTCAACCCTTCATGCCCTATGTTGGGTGCCAATTAAAACTGTTGTGTCTGAAGATTAAGCCCCACACAGCCACTTCCTTCACCCCCACCTCCATCCCTTCAGGTGAGAGAGACAAAAGGCAAAGATCCTGATCCTGAGTTAAGAACAATTTACTGGAAACAACAGTAAGAAAACAAACGGTAACAACAGCAATATTAATAAAAATTATACAAAAAGAGGGTGATTTACATACAAAAATTGCTCACTGACTGACCCAGCCCCGTGTGGCTCCTGAGACAAAGAAGAAAATGGCTGACAGACCATCCATACCCTCATGTATTTTCCCTCAAGCCCAAGACAATGAAAAACAAGAATAGACAAACCCTCTGCTTGGGACCAGCATTACCGCACTGCTCCATTCAGCACTCGCTCCCACAGAAAAAAGTAAGCAAGGGAGAATCCCTTTCCCCTGCTCCCTGGCCATGGCAGAAGATGGCAAATAGCAGTGTCTTGGCCATACCCACAAGGCTCCAGGCCCTCCTCTCATGTCCAGGACAAAGGGTGAGGAAAGTCTAAACCACCCTGGGTTTTTGCTGCTTAGCCATCTAAAGGAAAGGAGTTAATGTGGCAGTGATTTATAAGGCATTCGGTCTAGTTGAGTGGAATCACAGAACAACTGAGGTTGGAAGGGACCTCTAGAAGTCATCTTGTCCATCTGCCCTCTTCAAGAAGTGTCACCTAAAGTTGGTGTTCCAGAGTCATGTTCAGTGGCTTTAGGGTATCTCCAAGGATGGATTTTCTACAGCTTCCCTGGGCAGCTGAGCCTGTGCTAGTCATGCTCATGGTGAAAAAGTTTCACCTGGTATTTAGGAGGAACGTCCTGTTTCTCATCCTGTGCACGTTGGCTTTGGTCCTGTCACTGGGAGGAGCCTGACTCCATCTTCATTGCACCTTCCCTTGAGATGATATACATTGGGATTCCTGCCTGACCTTCTCTGCTTCAGGTTGAACAATGTGAGGTCTCCCAGTGTTTCCTCTTATGGGAGGTACTGCATGGACTTAGCATCTTTGTAGTCTTTTGTTGGACTCTCCTGTATCTCCGTATCTGTCTTGTACTGGGAACAAGCACTAGGTGTCAGCTTTCTGAGACTATACTTGACATAATCATGCAGATCACTAACAAGGATGCTGAACAAGACTGGATTCAGCATTAATCCCTAGGTACACCACCATATACTGGCCTCCAAGTAGATTTTGTGCCATCATCTAGACCCAGCATTCAACTCATTTTCAGTTCATCTCACTGTCCTCTCATACAGCCCATACCTCCTGAGCATCTTATGGAATACAGTGCTGAAAGTCTTACTGCAGTTTTGGTAGATGTCATGCATTTCTCTACCGCCAGCTACTAGGCCAGTCATTTCATCATAGAAGTTTACCAAGTTGGTCAGGCATGACTTTTTGGTGAATCCACGCTGATTACTGAAAATGGTTTCCGTGGTTAGCTGCTCCATTACCTTCCCGGGGATCAAGCTGAGGCTTACCAACCTGCCATTCTCTGCATATTCCTTCTTCAAGTTAGAAGTGACATTTGCTTTCCTCCAGACTGCAGTCACTTCTTCCACCTACCACGATCAAACAAAGAGAAGGTGGTATTATTTTCCTGCTGTATTTCTCATACTGGAAAAGGGGTGCATTTAAAATGGACGGTGATAGCTCTTCTAACAGGAAAATTTAAGAGTGGGGGATTTTTTGACTCATTAGAGAAGTGCAGAAACCATATTTACTAAGATCTATCTTGCAAGTCATTGTCTTTAGGTTGCTTTCTTTATGCCTCTGAAAGGAAATGTATTTATGACACAGATTCAGACATATCATGGGTTTTGTTACAGGATGGTATAAATATTTGCTTGCATCAACAGGACATTTCCAATCAGAGGCTTTCAAATTTATGATGGACCTATTCACCTTACCAAGTGCACCTTCAAAAACTTTGTGCCAACTCCAGACAGATTTACCAGTGCAGTTGGATTCTTGATGAAAAATCCATGGCAGATGACACCAAAAAATAATATTTCTCTTGTGAAGTTTGGTCCAAACGTAAGTTTATTACATGTTTTTCTATAGTCTTGTAAGTGGTTTTCTTTTCTTCTTCTTGTGTTTGAAATAAGCAGAGAAGGACCCTAAGTAATTTTTTCCATGTATCCATATTCCAAAGTTTCTCTCTTGGTTGGCAGTCACCCAAAAGTGTATCCTTTGTCTCCTGAGCAAAAAACTCCAATACAACAGCCATGCATAATATGTCACAATAAATGATGCATTGCATATGGTGAAGCTGAAAGGGAGGCTTTGGTAAGATTTTGTAAGGTTAGGTATCTCCTTAGTAATGAATTTTCAGCTGCAAATATTAACACTATTCAGAAGCAAGAGCTGGCCTGAGCCTATCAGTGAAAAGAACATGTCTGTGTTTCTGCCAGTGTGCAAGTGTTAGTCTGTGCTTCACCTGCGGAAAAAAAGTTAAAATTTTAATTGTTGTTGTCAGGTTTCCTTGAAAGTCTTCTTTGGAAAGCCTGGTCCCTGGTTTGAAGAAGGAGATCTGGATGGTGACAAGAACTCAATATTTCATGATCTAGATGGTTCGGTGACTGACTACAAGGATACCTATGTGGGCAGAATGGATAATTACTTGATTCAACACCCCAAGTGCATTAATGTTACAGAATGGAATGGAGTAATTTGCAGTGGGAACTATGCACAGGCTAGTATTCTTGGCTTTCTGTTTGGGGCAAATCTAAAGTACGAACAACTTGTGGGGTCAAGGGTAGTATAAGAAATACAAAATTACCTATCTTTGGATTTCAAACTTTTTTTTTGCTTTTTGAAGTACTCCTGTATATATTATACTTTTCAGCCAGTTGTGTATTTATCATATTCCCTTCAGCATCTGGACTGGGAGTACAGTATTACATGCTACAGGGTAGAAGTGTCCTTGCCAATAGTTATGTGTTGCAGCCCTATCTGCTGAAACATTTTTACTCTGGAGGTGTTGAATTCCACTTGAGTTCTGTTGGGATTTTTCAGAGTGGAATTTAAGTGTTTTGTTTGGTTGGTTAACATCTGGAGATGTTAAATATTGTCTTCTGAATACAAATCTCAGAGGTTTGATTCCCATTCTATTTCCTGGTGTATGTGGTCAAGTGTCATAGCTGATTTTTTTTCCTTTTCCTCCCTCCCCATTTTTGTCTGCAATATGGGCAAAATACAAATTTTTTTCTACTAGTTTTTCAAATACGACTTTTTTTCAGGAGAATTTGTGTATTATGCAACTCTCAATATCAAGTTACAGCATTTTGGTTAATTATGCACTGATTGTGCTTCATTGTTTGATTTCCTTTTTCACAGTGTCTAAATCTTCCACTTTTCTTTTCATCCTCTTTATTATCATATAGGTTTATGTCCAAACCTGGAATGGACAGAATCTTTCCATGACCATTGTCCGAGATGAGTACCCAGCCAATCCCATGGTTCTTCGAGGTATTAATCAGAGAGCTGCCTTTCAACAATATCAGCCAGTAGTGATGCTCCAAAAGGGCTATACAATACACTGGAACGGAAAAGCTCCAAACGTCACGTATCTATATCTCATTAACTTCAACAAGTATGTTTACTTCCTTTCTTGTATTTGGTCCATAAGGCAATACTGAAGTTATATCCTGTACAATTTGTGTGTGTGAGAGTTTGCAGCTATCAAGAAGACTGAAGCTTGAGTTGTGTTTTTTTTTTCATAATTACAAATCCTAAAGTGTGAAACGCAAGAGATTAAACAGTAGACTTGCACCTGAAGTTAAGTATTTGTCCACTACAGTATCTTTAAGAAAAACTGTTTGGAGAAGAAAATGTACAAATAGTGAAGTTGAGCAGAATTAGAGTTGAATAGGTAATCATACTTGCTTTTGTTGTCAGATAAACTTATTAAATAAAGTATAAAATAAAATATATTCTGAGAGAATCACAGTTACTATAACATTTAATGAAGGACTGTGCAGGGAGGGAAAGAAGAATCTTCTGGCTGAGGGTTTGGGAACTTCTGTGTTCCTGTTGCTTGTTTTTGAAACTGTTTGTTGTGTATTAACATCTAAACTGCTTCTACAATGACTTGTACATTTTACTCATTTTTAGGAATGACTGGATTCGTGTTGGTCTTTGTTACCAACCAAATACAGATTTTGTTATAGTTTTGGAGACCTTTCAAAGGCGGTCATCTCCTCTGTCAAGCAAGATAGAGCGCTACATGCCTGTCTCTTCCATGGTGGAGCTTGAAAAGAATCGATCAGAGAAGAAGTTTTACTTTGACAACAGTTCTGGGTAACTCCTTGCAACTTGACCCTACTAGAAGATGTTTAACCTCAAAATGTTCAGTTTGATAGTGTTAAAAGGAGGTGATTGAGACACCATTGTAAGACAAAAGCTGTTGTAATGGAGCCTAAAAACTCTTTGAAAGAAGGTTTCTCCTTACATGTCTACATCTCCAACTTACAGTGTTTGTCACTGAAATACTTTTCAAGAGAACTGCTGTTGCTGGTGTTATTTCCTACCAGGTATCTGGGGAAAATGTGTTATCTGGTGTGCTGCAGAGCAGTGCCGTTCAGGAGTTACTTTCTTAGTCTCAAAGAAAATTTGTGCCTTCATGTTAAATGGAACACTCTAGACATTTCCAAGAAGCTTTCTCTTCCAAGAATATTTAAAAATTCTATTTCTGAAAATCCTAGTCTGTTTTCAGCTTTCTCAAAAGAACTTGTAGATATAAGTTCTCTCTCTTTCAAAAGTACATCTGACAGTGGCCACTGAGATCCTTCTGAGAGGTGTGAGACACAGTCAACTTTCAATAAATTAAGTCCTATGTATATCACTTGTGTGTTTTGCAAGCGTTGATCTTAAATTTTTAACTTGTTCTCTTAGTCTGCTACTGTGTCTGTGATTGTAGTTTTTGAAAAGGCATTTATGTTGTTTTGTCCAAAAGCTACAGTGATAAGTTGAATATTTCATAGAAGAACTATCACTCTCCTTACCGGTAGAACCACCAGTAATGTACTGTGAACATTATTGACTATCACACCCTAAATTGCATTTCTTGGCATTTGCAATAGCACAATTCATTGTCCAGTGCTGGTGCATGAAGCTGAATTTCCAAACAGTTTCTGCTGCATGTTTGCAAAAATCTTATGACCAAAGAAAATATTTATGCATTGCAATTTGGTTTTTGTATCCTGCAAGCCACTGATTTGAGGATTGGTTCTTCTTTGCAAAGCATCTGCATTCATATTGATGTTTACTCTAATTGTTATATATCATGAGAGATATATCATTAGAGACTTCCTAACTCTAGTAAACTGTAAATACTTTGTAAAAGTGTGGATAGCAGTACAAAAGTGAATACTGTAGTTTCTTTGCTTTTGAAAATCATGAAATACAGCTGTTAAGGTTTAATATGAACACCTATATTTCCACCAGTTAATTTAGATTATTTTCCCCCTTTTTGTGTAGATTACTTTTTTTATTTCTTCAAGCCAAATATAATAGGGATGGTCACAGTTATTGCTCATCTCAGGGATGTGAAAGGATCAAGATTGTGACCAAAGATTCAGCAAAAGGGATAAGTAACTGCATGGCAAAAGCTTACCCAAAGTACTACCAAGGACCAACCGTCATAAAGCAGATGCCAGGAAAAACTACTGTACCATGTACGAAGTGCGGCACAACTCAGGTAAAATGCAAAACTTTCCATGAACTGTAGAAGTGGTGATGCTCTCTACTCACTTTGAGTCCAGATTTCAGTCTTTCATCCCAAGGTACTGAATGGACTAGTTTGTAGTTGTCACATTGTTAATCTCTCTATGCCACGAAGTGGGGAGTTCTTTGTAGCACAAGATTTTCAGATGTTCGTTTTGTCTTTTGTTCACTTCTCACTCCAAATGCTACAGAGATGGGACATAGGTAGATCTGATGTATTGTCTGTACTCCATGCAGGGTGTAGAAAAGCTTTGCTGCAGATACTACATGGCCAACCTTCTCTCTTTTTGGATCTTTGCTTATTAGAACAACCTTGCAATTATCTGTTTCAGCTATATAAGCTGAAAAATATGTTGAAATTAAAGGATAAAATGGGTTACACTATATATCATTGTATTTATTAGCATTACTAGTACCATAAATGACAAATGGGTGCATTTGCTTTGGAGCATGGGCTGTCTGTTATAAACTGGAATGATAAAGTGTTGAAGGCACATCAATATGCTTACTTAACTACTACTTAACTTATTCAACTTTTGTTTGATATCCAGGTGGTATTCACCAGTGATCCCCATAAAAACTACCTCCTTGTGCAGATTAATTCTTGTGATGAAAAAGAATCAAGCAGAGGTCAAAAAGCATTTATATCTGTAAGTATTCCTTATGGTTTTCTTCTTAAATATCAGTTTAGCGATTTGTATTACAACAGCTGTACAGCTCTACATAATGCTGACCTCAATTTTTTTCACTTGAAAGATTGGTTCATTGTTTAAAAAACAGCCAGTCAAAAAGCTGATGTTTTAACCTCAGAAAGTGAGGCTTCAATTTATATTGAAATCCTGTCCTGCTGGAGGGAAAAATGTTCTAGTAAGGGAAAGTTTAAAATGTTTAGTTTCATGTTTAAATCTGGCTGGGTATACACCTATGTCTGGTTTTGAAAATAGAACACCACCATCTAACAACTTGTTAGTTAAATCTGTGTTGTTGAAATTGTCCTTGTGCTAACAGATTAGCAAGTTAATGGAATGGGTCATGCAAACCACTGAACTTTGCTAAAGTCTTCAAAATGGCAGTTACTAAAGAATCCGTAGAGATTTCTGTATTTGTTCTGCTGTGGCCCCTAAAAGCCTAGTGAATGCGGTATAAAAAGTAGTTTACTTTGACTTTTCCATTCAAATGCTGAAGAAGACCTACACGTGGTGCTGAAAGAGTGTTTGCAGATGGTCTTGTGTGGCAGAGCTTAGTCTGCATGAGCCCTTCATTCTTTAGTGTCAGTGTGTTGGCTCAGTTGAATCTGCAGTTATGCAGGCAGACAAACGGCATGTGAGCAGCATAACCTTAACAGCTACAAACTTCTACAGGAGTGTGTATGCCATCTCCAGAGCAGTAAGTGTGCTCAGTAGGAAAAAACTGGTCTGGAACTGAGCTGTTGCAGGTACCAGTTAACTGTCCTGTTGTCAGGAAGTCCAGATGATTCAGAATCTGAATTTTGGCTTCCTGAAGCAGGAGCAATGGCCAAGGTAAGTATTAAGTCACCTGAAGTGTTCAATATCCCTGTAGAGACCAGGGACTTAAGGCTCCCATGCAATTTCAGAGGTCCCGCTGGCAGCATCCTCTCAAAGGGAAAATTGAAGTGATGTTAAGGAGAAACAAGTATTTTAAGGAAATTAGTACATTACTATGTCTGAAAAAGAATAAGATTAACAGTGAATGCAGTGAAATTGCTGTTTGATTCATATTAACTTACAGAAAGAAAGAAAAAGTTGTTTTCTTTCTCTTTTTCCTCCTATTCAGGTCAATGGCACCATGTTTTCCTTCAAGGATAATGGTATACTTGTTGTTACAATAGATGCCTGCGCTGGCACAGTGTTGGGAAACAAATTATTTTCTGAAACAGATATTAAGCAAGTAAATGGATATTTAAAATCTGGAATTCCACAAAGGTATGTGTAATGACCTTTTATTTCCAGTATGTCCTGTAGGCTGTAGCTCCACTCTCTGACGATGATTTAAATAATGGTGTCAATACAGGAGCACTGAAAGTGAGTAAAACAGGTGTCTAGGTTGAGGGAAAAGGAGAAACATAAGGGCATTTTAATGGATGATTTAGCTTTATTTAAGAAAATAAAGCAAATTTTGAACATTTTTGACTTTCTGCTGTTGCTTGTATTTCACCTGAAAAATGTTTTTCTTTAACTAAACATGATAATAACACTTCTTTGCTTAAAACAAGAACAGCTTTTTGTTTAAAAAGGACACTGACAAGGACTATGTGAAAGACATCATACTGTTCTCTCCCCATAGTGAGAAAATTGCTTATCATTAAAGATAAAGGGTTAGTGTCAGAAAAAAACTCACCATTCTAATGTGCTAATTAGGGATCAGTATCTGAACTTGATTTTTTGATACAAAATATTAAGCTGTATTTAAATGCCACTTTTCAGTGATTTTGAAGTTATATTTAAAAGTTAGTTTAAAAATGAAAAATTCTAAGTAGTGCTTTCAGAAAGGGTTGACTATTTCCATGTCATGAGTACTCTTAAAGGAGTGGACTATGAGGTCGGCTAGCTGTAAAGGCATGTAGCAGAATATTTTAAAAAGTGTTGTATTTATAACAGCTGCTATCTCTTCACTGTTCCTGCTGCAGGTCCATCGTTCTACTGGGCACAAGAGGTGATCTAGCAATTCCTAATAATTTAGCAGAAGCCTTAACGTCCCTGGGGACAGCAAAACCACCTTATCTTCACAGCAACGGTTGGTGGAAATTTGCGCTTTTTCTCTGATGCCACCTTGGTCTGTGTGCTTATGTTGGCAAGGAACATCTTATTGTTGGGGTAGAAAACCTTCCCGTTGCCCCAAAGGGTGTTGTGTAAAGGAGAAACAGAGAAGTGAGTAGCAGTTCTTTGTGCCTGTGGATTATACAAAAAGAATCCTGGGCCTTTTTCCTAAAACCTGTATTTTGTGGTTCGCCCAGTGAATCTATTTTTAAGCAATCTCCTGTGCCTTACTAGTATTTCCTATTCTAACAAAATTTGAAGCCAGAAATGAGAAGCTCTTAATGTACTGAGGGATGATCACTTTATAAGCCACATGGGGTAGCTCTCGTCCGTTCAGACTGTTGGTGCAAACTTGTGTCTCAGAAGGCAGGTTTTGTAAATATCCAATTAGCTGTGTTTTCATATTAAGATTTCAGAGTATTTAATACTGAATATTGAAAAAGGAAACTGTGAATTGCGAAGCAATATTTCCCAGTGAGGTAGGTGGGTAGCTGAGAGTGGGTTAATGTCCTGAATAACATCGAGAGAATTTTGGAGGAGCATTCCTTTTTCTAACTCATCATGTATTGTGCTTCAGTGAGCTTGACTGGTTTGGTAATGCTGAGATGTTTTTGTTGCAGGAAGCCTGGCCTTCTTGGGCTTCAAGGGAAACTTTAAGCCATCCTGGATTAAGCTGTTCACTGGTCCTGCTGGGCATGGGCTTGTTCAGATAGAAAAGTATATCCCTTTACAACTGGAAGAGTATGGCTGTGCCAGAGCAATCAAAAACCGACGGAAAGACCTCGAGCTTCTGAAGAAGGCTACACGATCTCATTAAAGACTGAGATGTACATAAAAGCTGGGGAAAAAATGTGAACTAACTTATTTTTTAATTTATGACATTTTAAACTATATTGTTATCCAAGTAAATCATGTTATTGTCTGACAGATGTTTGCCAGCATTGACTGCTTGAATGCCAATCTGTGCACCTTCTAGTTGTACAAAATATTAAAGATTTTATTAGTATTTGTATAAACAGGTTTCAGAGATTTTCAGATGTTTGTATTTACTGTAAACCAGTTCCTTCTGTTTATTACTCCTTTTGTATGTAAGAGGGTGTTCATAAAAGCCTTAAATTTTTAATAACAGGTGTTGGAGTGCATCTTGGATTATTTGAAAGATTAACATTAACATCTCCATAAACAGCTTGAATTGGTCATTATAACTTACACGTTTTCCCTCAGCTGTTTAGGTGTTTTCTTGGGAGTTTATTTAGCAGTCAGCTTAGTTACGTTCTCAATCTGCTTTCCAAGGTGTTAAACCCCAGTTTCCCCTGTGCATGTAGGCTGACTCAAGGGGTTTTAACTGCAGTAAAATTTTTGCTTTCCCCTGATGGAGGGGGGAATTCAAAGATCCAGCCTGGGGTTGGGTGAGTGCTGTGTACCATACAACAGTTTTACAAGGCTATGTCTACCAGCATGGCATGCAGAGCAGGAAATTACTACTGTTCTTTAGCATCACTGTTTATTATCCCCCCTAAATACACAGGTGTTTCTGCAAAGGTTGTTTTAGAAAATAGTCCAGATGTTAAGGCTGCAGTCTGGAGTACAGCTTGACTTCAGCTTAGTCTTTTAAAGCTTGTAGCTAGAAGGGCAAAGCTGAGATGCTGTTATTCTCAATTTTTTAGGAAACTTAAGTTTCTACTCTTGCAGTGATTTTTTTTTTAAAATTATATGTAAGGCTGTCCCAGCTTTAACTTCTAAATAAATGAAAAGTGCTCTCAGTTCATTCAGGCATATATCTTCGGTTCATTCAGTTTAGAGTTTTGCCTTACCTTTGATTCTCATAGTATGTTGTTAATTCCTATTGACTTTATATTAGGTCTGTTTGATTTTTTTTGTTTAGTTGCAATTATTTGTCCCTTTCTGCAGGTAATGTGAAAATCACTTAGAACTACAGAGGCACGGTTGCCCTTTTTCAGGATCCTGGTCTTTGAAATTAAATTTCAAGGACTGTAAAGATGCATTTCATAATAGGGAATAATAGAGCTAAAATGTAACCCTAGTTCTAATAAAACTGACATAGTTCCTTCTTCTTGTATACTTTCTGATTCATTTTAGCTGGTATAATGTGTCTACCATTGGAGACTCTTTGTGCTTTGAATTCAAAATGGAGTGGCTGTTGGAAATGAGCTATATGCCTGTCTTCTCCAAAGAAGTTGAAAAACTGGGGATTTTTTTTTTTGTGCTTTAACGGAGAGGAGGCACAGTAGCAGATCTATTATTCTGTTCATTTGAAATATGCTACCTCAGTGCTACAATATAACTGCCTGGTCTAGTGTAATTTCCTAAGTGAGAAGGGAGGGAAAAGCAGCACAACAAAAGAGATGAAGTTAACAAACAGATTACTGACTTTATTTTTATTACAAAACCAAGCCAAATGGATGATTGTGTATTTTGCAGTTGTTCTGATGCACAGTTCTCCTGTAATATTTTTAAAAAAAGTCATTGTATTAGGAGAAGATGTGGTAAATCTTTAAGACTAGCTATAATGTTTGGTGTTATTAATTCAGGGCAATGTGATTTAAATGCTCTGAGTGCCGTAGTGATAGTGTTTGGGGATTGAAATGGCTTTAAGGCTTCCTCTGGTTTGTGGGTTATGCTCAGCAATGAAGTAGTGATAGGGTAGTGACCCTCAGCATTGTGAAGTTGGCCATTATTTATTAAATTCTGCTGTTCTAAGCCATCTTGTAAAAATTGTCCTTGGAAGAGTCAAGGGTTTTCTGATGTAGAGCTTACTGATGAACAATTGGACCTGAAGTTGAAGTATTGTCTTTGGTATAAATTCAAACACTTGATAAATAGCATAAATAAATTTTTACATATGACAAGGCAATAAAATTTTGTGTGTCATCTGTTCTTGTATCAAGTGGTTTCATAATATGTGCTGTGTGAAAAATATAAAGTATTTTATTTCAAACACCAGTTTACCTATAATGTTTATGGGGCATATCCTACTCTTCATTCAGAGACAAGATAGGAATACTGGGAAAGGAGACACTGGTGATGACTGAAGTTACAGGCTTGTCTCAAAAGTGAGGCATCTCTAAGTCTGAGCTGCTGAGTGTAGAGTAATTTCAGCTTGCGGGGGCAAGCATTGTTACTGAATCAGGGGCTTCCTATCCATGTCTTTCAACTACCTGGTGGGAGAGTAAAGGAGACTGAACCAATGGTGCCCAGTGGCACAGAAAAAGAGGCTGTAGGTGCACATTGAAGTGCAGGCAATTCCACAAGAACATAAGAAAATATTTTATTGAGTGGGTGATCAAGCACTGCAACTGATTGCCAGAGTGGCTGTGTAGTCTTTGTCTATGGAGGAGCAGCTTTAACTAATCCTGCTTTAAGACAGCTCATGTCCTGGGCCCTCTCTAGCAGTGACTGCCAGACTGCTGCTGTGGTTGTGGGCAGTAAAAATCAGTGATGTACTTAGCCTCTCTTCTCAAGTGCCCCAGCCACCACAGCCTGTGAGGCCTGAGCCACCCACTTTCCATATCTGAAACTCAGTGGGACCTTAAAAATTAGGCATCTCTGCCCCAAACTCTGTCCAAAAGGCATTGTGATTGCTACTTCATGCTCAGGCTCTCTATACAAACAGATCGATTTCCATTCCTTGCTAAAATGGTGTAGTCTTGCAGTAATGAAATTTAAAAAACAACAAAGAAAGAACAAAACAATAAATAAACTACTTGAAGCAGGTAGCAGATCAACAAGGCACTCTCTGTGGCCAAAAGCACTGCTCAAAATCCACTATATGCGGGATAGGGAGACTCATCCTTAAAGAGCCAGGATGATGACAAGGACATGCTGTAGGAAAATATTGACTTAATTCTGCATATTATGGGACTGCAGTGACAGCTGAGGCCCAGATAACTTCTGACCCAGTACATGAAAATAAGTTTTCCTGTTTGGCGCAAATCCAATGATTCCCTTCAACTCCTTTTCACACGATGTAGGAAAGATGTAGATCTAAGGATAGTTATCCCGCTGTGACTGAAAAGCCCACTTAGCTGGGTTTGATGATAGCTGTATCTTATGGTACATTGATCACTGAAAGTCTTAAAAGGGTTTGTCATGGTTGTATTTGTTAAAGGTAATTCTTAGTGCCCAAACAGCTATGAAATGCAATGAAAAGCCATAGCTTTTGAACTTAGGAATTGCATTTATGTGAGCGTTTCCCAGTCATTACTTTTCTACCTTTCTAGTCATACTTGTTCTAGCAGTTATTGTAAGGTTCTGTCCTTTCCTAGAGTTCACAAATGTATTTTTGTTTTCAAATGCCTTATCCTTGTCCTTTGTCCTAAGCTAGTTAACATGCTAAGATAATAACGAGTATTGAAGTAGACAAGGCCACCTCTAGCTTGAGAAAATTTAGGAGCTTTTTTATTGTATGACCTGGTAGTATTGCAATTTTGCAGATTAATTTGTACTAACAATTTTAACTTGCTAAAAAAACCCGCAGAAACTTGTCTGACCATTGACTTGTATGACTGAGAGTGATCTGACTGCAAGTCATAGAATTCCACTTCTACCTTTTTATGTGATGAAATTCTGAAAAAATAAATAGTTTTTGGATATAATAGGAACAGTTTTAGAGAGGGGAAACTCTATTGCCAGCTCCCAGTACTTAAAGGTATAGGAGAGCTGAAGAGGGACTTGTACAAGGGCATGGAGTGATAGAACAAGGAGGAATGGCTTTAAACTAGAAGAGCATAGCTTTAGATCAGTTATTAGGAAGAAATTCTTTACTGAGAAGTTAGTTAGGGACTGGAACAAGTTGCCTAGAGAAGTTGTGGTTGCCCCATCCCTGGAAGTGTTCAAGGCCAGATTGGGTGGGACTTTGAGCAAGCTGGTCAAGTGGAAGGTATCCCTGCCCTGGGAAGGTGTCTCCGCCCATGGCAGAGGATGTTGGAATGAGATGATCTTTAAGGTCCCTTCCAACCTAAACCACTCAATGAATCTGGGAATTCTGGTAGAGAGCAAACTCAGGATCTTCTGTGACCAACATAGCATTTTCTAATAGATCAGCTTGTACTTTTCTTAGCCTGTACTGAAAAAAATTGAGAGAGACTTGCACTCTCTTGAAAGTTTACAACTGTCACATTTGATGTACAAGGTAGAAATCAGCTTAGTGAGATCACAGAGAAATTTCAAAGTTACCAATCTGTATAAACTTTCTCCTTAGAGGTCAGCTTCTTAACTTTTTCGATTTCTATTGCATTTAAAAGTACAAAGCAGACTTAAAGTGCCTTGTCTGGGTGGCAAATTCTCTGTTTATCTTCAAGTTGAATGGGTTGATGGATGAATATCCAAATTTATAATCTTTTTTGGAGGACATGTTTTTAAAACATCCAAAGATGTGTCTTTAGGTATAATCTATTCTAAATGGAAAATTCAAACATAGGGAGATTTTGAGATTTTTTTGGTATGTGCAAGTTTCCAAGTAATAATGTTGTGATAAACCTGCTATAAATAGCTAGAAATACAGCTGTCTCTTTCCATGCAGCATTTCCAGTGAAATTTTCAACAGATACACTAAAATTATTTCAGGGTGTGTTTTGTGTAATTGGTAGCTTTTAGGGATGGGTATCAGATGATGGAATGTCATCTTTTTAATATCTGTGAAGTTCTTCAGCAGAACATGGTTTATTCCATCTGCAGGGTGTGAACTGTGATCTAATAGTTTTCATCCAACTCTGATACAAATGTCTTGTTGTATGTTCTTAGTAATAGCAGACAACACGCAGTTATCTGTGGTTTCATTTCTATTTCTGAGAACTTATTCTATGATGACCATCACTCAGGAGTATATATTGCATATTTCTGCTTGTTAATTTTTTAATAGTGTTATACAAGTTTCCATATGGCAGCATGTTTTGGTTAAGTTTTGCTTTTTAACATTCATCTGTTGCTATCAGATTTTTCTCTTCTTCATGACAATGAAATACAATTTGTTAGAAGATATTAGTGTCTATACTCACATGAATCTGAGCAGGATGCACAATTGCCATTGGGTTCTTTTTGCTAGCGAGCAGACAAGTGTAAGAACTCTTGTCAGACTGTAATAGCTGGACATGGAAGAAAATGAAGATACAAGAAAAATTTGTATGCAGTCTCTATAAGCTATTCGTATCTTTCTCCTTTTTGTTTGTAGGCAGAGGGCTCTCCTCACCACTTCCCTCTCAGTCCTTAAGGGCTAGAATGCTGCTCTGGTTAAGCATCATATTCCCATAGAGTTTTCCATTTCTGATAGTTCCAATGTTTTGCTGCCTGTGAATTTCTCTGAGTAATGCCAATCCTTCTTTCCCATTAAATCTATTCCCAAGCTACCCTGCAAGTGGGTTGAACTTCTGTTTTCCCACCCTTTTAGTATATCCACTCTGACCTGAGTTTCAAAATATAGTCTGTCTGTTTGTGGTGGTGCATCCCCCCACTGCCTCCTCAAGCCCCACTGTGTTTTCAGAAATGCTCATTAGGCCTCAGCCTTGACATGGAAAATTACTATGACTAAAGCCAACTCTCTTGGACTCCTTACAAACAGTGGTCTTAAGTGAGACCCTTTGAACTTCCATGGACCACGGGCCAGGACCAGAAACCTCCCTCTGAGCAGGCACCTTGGAGCAACCAAACTCTCCAGCTTGCTGAACCTGGAGGATGCTGGTAACCCCCATTCATCAAGGCTCAACCCTTTGCCCGATGAAAATGTGCAAAGGCATCCACTGTGAGTACTTCCCTGAACTTGAGGGAATTTTTTACCTTGCAAGTCCTTTGAGTCTGTATGCATACAAGTGTGAATGAGCTGTAGCAAATGTATTGTGAATGTTGCTCTCTTAGATTCTTGAGTATGTTAGATTTGTAAGTTAGACCTGTGAGTTCCTATTGTGCTTGGTTGTGCTTGTAGTAAATTCATTAGAATTTTTTATTAAATCCTTTAAATCTGACTATCACTTGAGTGCTATTAAGTGCTGTTAAAACCTTTAAGCCTAAACCATTGGTCAAATTCATTTTGGCAAGGGAAACCACTCTAAGTCTTGTGACTAAATGGAAGAGTCTCCTTTATTCCTTTTAATAAAGGAATAAACCTTTTCCCATCCTTACCCTTTTTCCATCCTCAGTCTCCATAGGTAATTTTAGGTCAATTTTATTTTTAGATTGATTGATTTAGATTTTAGTCTGATGTTTCTCTGTGTAGTCTAACTGTCGAGTAGGTAGTAGAGTGAACTTTGCCACTGAATTTTGTCACTTTTTTATTAAACCTGCTTTTACCAATGCCTTTGCCAGTGATTCCTTGAGCAACTTACTACACTCCTTTAATAGAGCCATTACTCCAAATATACTTCTTTCTTTAAGTTCTCTGGTCCCTGTGACTCACATTGTAGCAACATGTTCAAAATATGAGAGGTGCGCAGAAATATCTTTGGCAAATAGGCATCAGGTGTGAGGACACTGCCCATGTCACAGAATCACAGAATAGGTCAGGGTGGAAGGGATCACAGTGGGTCCTCTGGTTCAACCTCCCTGCTCAAGCAGGGTCATCCCCCAGCACATGGCACAGGATTGCTTCCAGATGGTTCTTGAACAACTACAGTGAAGGAGACTCTGCAACCTCTCAGTGCCAAACTGAAGGAATTAACAGCTCAGAATTTTTGTAAAAATGTTGATCTCTGTGGGAATATCTGGAGGCTGTTTGCTAACAGGGAGGATGTTGGCAGGGTTGACCAGCTGGCCTTGGAGCTGTGAAGGGAAGAAAGAAACTCATTTCTCCAAACCTTGAGAATTCACAGAAAAAGAGTTAATTAACAAGAGTTAATTCACAAGGCTTGTCTATTAAATCACCAGCTTAGTTTAAAAGCCCTGATTCGTTTAGGTTAGGTTGCAGTTATCTGTAAGAATTCCTTTGTTTCTCTTCCTGTCTAAACACTGTGATATGTAACCACCCAGAGTCCCCCTCCTCATCCAGCACAAATGTTACCTTCTTAAACCTACCAGCCCTACATATTGTAGAACATGCTTTCAATAAACATTTCAGTTATTGCCCCCTAACTGGGAACATGTAGATTATTCACCATCATCAGACCTCCACTACCTATTTTTGTGTGCAGTGTTGCTTGCTGAGCAACATACAAGCCTTTTGTAATCTGTGAGTCATGGCTGGCTTGAATTCTTCTATAGCTGTCATGAATGAACCAGATTAAACACTTCACAGATTATGAAATTAGAATGACTGTCGTTATGAATCTTAGAAATGTTGATATCCACTCTTTGTAAAAGTAGTTGGTGGGGTTTTTTCTTATGATACTTCCTTGCTTTCACACTTAAGTCACTGTGCACTCTTTCCCACCCCCATACCCCCACCCCATGCAGTCTTAAACAGTTTCCATGACATCATTAGTAGTGACATACAAGCTCAGTTGCCACAGTGAAGCTAATAAATGAAGTTCACAATAGTAAGCATATGCTCCTCAGTTATTGATTATACAAGGAGTGAACTAGGGTCTGAAGTGAACTGCTGTTTCTAGATTTGGATGTGTTTAATATGTGTAAATAACTCTGTTAGTCTGTTTCCCAAAGAATATCTTAAATTACAAAAATAATTTTGTGTGCAGACAGTTCCTTTCTTTTCCTGATGATCAGGATCTATGAAAGAGTAAATGATATTACAAATTGTCAGGAATTTATAATGAAGTTTTTAAGGAGAGTCATTGATGTAGGTTCCCAGGGCATGAAGCCTCAACACAGAGCTTAATAGGGAAGCAAATGCTCTGTCAGGAGCACAGCATGGGGTAGATTTAAGTCAAAATTATGTTTTCTCTCTCACAGGGGGTTATACACACACTACAACCAATATGTCAAGCCACACCTATAGTTAACCAGATTCTGGTCAAGGACATTAAAAGACCCAAACACTGTGTCTTGGCCACAAACATTAAGTATTCTCAGAAACGTTACAGAAAAATAATGAAGTTGAAGAGACGTTATTCACTAGAATATGCCTTCAAAGTGAAAGTGTGAAGTGAGATGAAGTTTTTCACTAGGCAGAGACACAGTATAGGTGCAGGCAAATCCTTGATCCCTAAAGACAGTCATTACCCATGATATCTTTTAAGTTGTCATCTAATAAATGTTTAGCTTGTGAACAATCAGCCACGTGACCTTAAGGTTATAGGAACAACTCTTTGAATTCAAGTGTGGGGTTTTGTTCGTAATCGTTGCAAAAGTAAATTTTGCAATTTGTACCTAATGTTAAATTCTGCTTTTCTTTTAGTAGTCTGTTAACTCTTACCTTAATGTCTACTTCTTGTAAAACAGGTTCTTATACTTGATCTGTAAAGCCTCATCTTAAACAGCTAATGAACCCAAAGTAATGCAGAGGAGCCATCTGTGAGATTTTTGAGGAAAAAAAATCCAAAAAGTCTTTTTTTTTTTCAGTGTAACAGAGGGTAGCAAGAAGTGTGTGTGTGTGTGTGACTGCGTTCACTGACTTTTGCAGGTTTCTCTGCATCCTCCTTAGGATTGATACATTTGCTGTTGTACATCTTATTTTTCATGTGAGACAATTAATTTTCATGGATACAATTTTATGTAATTTTTTGGAAGACAGGAAGCCAATCATATTGACACCAAAAAAATGCAGTCCACATGTACATAATGCATTAGAAATGGGATATCCAGATCTTCAGGTCTGGTTTTGAAATCCAAGGCAGTAGTTATATATAACTAGAAACAGTTTTATTTACAGCCAAGTCACCAAAGCTCACAGAGAAAATCTTCTTTTATTGGGTGTGTAGAGAGTATTCCAGAGAAAACATGGGGAGATCACAGAATACCCAGAAAGACAGTTGAGTCATCATGAAAGAGAATGAGTTTAGGAAAGAAATATCTGTAAATGCTGGTATGATCTTTCTTTTTTAGATAAGGCATGTCACAAACAGGAATAGGTTCCTGTGCAGGAAACAGCTCTTTCGTAAAAGGGGCCAGGAAACAAAGAGTGTTAGGAAAGGCAGTGGCAGGGCACACAAAACAAGGACAGTGGCTTCTGATTTCCTTCCTCTGTCATATCACAATGTAATTTATTGCAGAGCTGCAGAATTGCTCCAGCTTTCAACACAATTATCATGTCTGATTCAAATAAAGAGTAATGCGTGCTCTCATCCTAACATGCTTAGATCAAAAGGTAACATCTATGAAAAAAACAAATGTAGGCACATGAATATATTTGCTAGCAAAATATTTTTTTCTGGAAATATTACCAGAAAAAGGGAAGTTTTCTTCTGAACGAAATTGTACAAGAAAATATTGTCATGAGGCTATGGAGTGCTTTGACCGTCCGAAGTTACATTTTTGTACCTCCAGTTAGGTAATGCTCATGAAGCAAGAAGCGCTATGATGTGCAAGGCCAAAATTTCCTCCATTAGTTTTGTAAGCGCTGCCAATAGCTGCATAAGAAGCCCTCTGTGCACATTTTGGTCTCACATTCAGAGGAAACATACACAAGCTCCCAGAAGAGAAGTAGAGGTGTCACACCTGACTGGCCGGAGCTAGCAGACAGAAAGCAAGGATGTGGCTGAGCAGCCCAGAAATAAAAGGGTATCTGTGACAAAATATTTCTGAAGTGAAACGTTTTTTAGTGAGACCCCCTTTGAACCACAATTTTTCTTGAGCCTTGTAGGAGTGTTAATTCCTACAGGGTATCTGAGACCCTGGCAGGCTTGTGCTTATTTGCAAAAGTTGGTTTTGGTGTGTCTCAGCCACAGGCTCTGACCGTGAATAGATAGGAGCCAGTCGGAGAGGGGTCACTTGGGGTGTTTGCAGCTCCAGCATGCTTGGAAACACAAGAGGCTGTGCCAATTTACACCTTGGCACCTGTCCAGCAGATGCTGCATCTTCTCAACAAGATTTCCCTGCCAGATAAAGGAACAAGGAAAGGCTTGCCATCACATTAACTGAGTAAGGTGAAGCTGCTATAATAAAAAGAAGGTCACTTTAATTAATGGGTTATTGTGAGCCTCTAAATTGAAATCCTGATGGAGGGAATTAGAATAACCTTGGGGTGAGCTTAGTTGGAGCTAACAGTTGAGCTTTGCAATAAGAAACATAAAGTGAGCATTGTCATGGGCACAGATTAAAGAGTGTCTTGGATGGGAGCACAGGGGAAAAGAAGGAAGGATTAAAAGAGACAACAAAAATTATGAAGAGAGTTTTCTTAACTCCCACTCCAACCTGAGCATTAAATTCCAGATGTTACTCAGAGAAAATCTCTAACAGATGTCCATCTTCAAACAAAAACCTGAGAGTCAGCTGTTGACTAAAATCTGAGGCTGTCTGTCAGCATGACTGAGAATCATGGTTTAATCTTGATGTTAGCACAGATGTTCTCATAGAGCTCTGCCATAGCTCTCATGCCTTTTTACATTGCAGTTGAAAAAACAACAAAACCTCATAACTGTTGTCTCTTGAATAAAATATGCTAACAATACATTGAACTTGGTTGGGAGGTAAGAGTCTGCTTTTCTCAGACAGGTTTTTTTTTCCTTTAAAGCTATGCTTCCATCAAACGTTAGTCTTTGGCCTGTGAAGAGCAGATATGCATGGCAATAAAGATATCTTCAGCCTTTCAGTGTCAGATTGAAAGGTACAGATGGAGATAGAGGACAGTGACTGCATTGAGATGTTTGCTGCCAGATAATTGCAATAGCAGCCTGCTGCAAACACACTGTAGCTCACCCTAGGGAGTTGTTTATTCCTACCCCAGTGCATATATATCTTCTTCAAATACTGTGTTGAGGCTCAGGCCTTGTGTATTTCCTGGCCCAGCATATCAGGAGGAGCATCTGAGCCTTTTTGTCCTTGCATGTTCCAGAGTTCTTCCTCCAGGATCAGTTTTTTAACAGATGTCAAATATGTAAAGCTCATTAGTTGACATTAGTTCAGCCTTAAACCTCTCCCAGATATTCTTCTTTCTGTTGTTCTTAGTCATTGTGGTTTGCCTCAATCATTAAGAAAAAAGGCTCAAGACAGCAAAATCACATTTATTATTAACCCTTCCTCTTCCAATGTAAGTGTGAGGTTAACCAGTCATCATTGTTAATTTATTGAACATTGGTAAAGATCAAGCTTTTTTACTTTTTACTGCCTATTTTTGCAAGACTGCCAAAAGTTTTTCTTTCTTTGCCTGTGTAAGAAAAAGATGCTGACATTAATGTCTGCATCATAAGATCAGCAAAGCTGTTGAGGAACATTGTTCATGTGCAGGCAGCTCGGCTTGCAACCTTCAGTGTGAGAGATAGGCTGAGTCCTGCGTGGCAGGAGCCCCAGGCAAGGGCCATGACCTGCCTACACAGAAAACACAGAAAAGGGCGCAGAGCCCTGTAGCACCAGCCAGGTGGATGGACACAGGGAGACACAGCAGGAGCCAAAGACTCAGGAGGAAGAGTGAGACTTGTGCACACTTGGACCATGAAGGGACAAAAGCCCAGGGCTTTCTTTGCTTGGGGCCCCTCCTTGGAGACACCAGCTCGAGGTGTTTTTATGTTACTGTGCTGTGAATAAAGGGAACCAAACATTTATGGAATGAAATATCTGAGCCTCTGCTGTGGGAAACCTGGGGTCAAACCAGTAAGGAAACCTGGTCTAATTGTGTGAGAATGTATAGGGAGTCCAGTGGGGACCAGTCAGGTCACTGGAACCACCCACTGGAAGGGGCTTCAGTGCCAGCAGTGAAAGTCTCTGGTGGTGGGAGTGTGACAGCCAGAGAGCCTTGTGAATGGTCAGACTGGAACCTTTCCTTAGTGCTTTTTGTGGTTTTTGTTGTGAGTTGTGCTGCACAGTTTTCATAGCAGTCTTTCCCAACTACATTTCTGTGAAGGGAAAGCCTAAGGTCCCAAATAGCTGTTCAAAACAATTTTTATCATTTATATTTTAATAGGAATTATATTATTCTGATGCCAGCTTGTTTTTTTTAACATTGTTTATTTTTTCATGTGGGGCTTTATATTTCAGCAGAGGGCACTGTGACCTTACTTAGAATTCAATCTGTTAATTGGGTCACTTGAGAACAGGAAAATATTTTGCAGTTTTTCCTCAGCATCAGTCCTTAAGTCATAGGGCTATACACATAGGATTTACTTATTCTCCATTTTAGTCATTGCCTAATCATCATGGCTAAAAGACTGGAAGCAAGTGAGAAAAAATGGAAGTAATACATTTTAAAAACAAAATAATCTCCTTAGTTTTCTGTAGGGAAGAATTAGCTAAATAAAGGTCTGGACTTTTTTCCTCTAGGGTACTGTAGTTTCCCACAGAACAACAATGTACTGAATAGGCTTTTTAACATCACAATATAGGCATTTAGCAAAGAATTTACAGCAGCTGCTATATCAGAGCATAACAGAAAAAACATGTCAAAACTCCCAGGCCTCACTGTAGTGTACAAGTCACTGAAGCACAACCTGCTTCAGTGTTCTATGTGTTCTTTGTGTCCTATGCATTAACACAAAGGGCAAAAGCACCAAACCCACCTCCACTGCAATTACACCTGTGGAGGCCAGGGCAGACTGTAAGATTGGCATTGCCGCTTCCCTCCAAATGCCGGTCCCATGCTCAGCCAGCCCCTGCCTTTGTTTTGGGCTTAGCTCTTGCTTTTTCACTCCAGCACATGGGCTTATTTTGAGCCTCAACTGCTGAGCTACTAGGTAGGCAGTAGGAATTTGTTGAAATGAGGAAGCAAGGAAAAAAGAAAAAGGAAGAGGCTCTCTGCCACCTGTTACCCCACCAGGCAGGGATATCTCATGTTACCCCAGCTTGCTCTGCTGTGGAACTTTTTGTGATAAGCATCTCACAACCACAATGGGAGGCACAGGGATGAGCAGCAGAGACAGCATGTGGTGGTGCCCAGTACTGCGACCTGGCCATCAGCATTGCCCACCACAACCCAGCAGTGTGGCATTGCTCTCACCAAGGGTACACAAAAAAAAGGGTTGTACTCAATGATCTCAGAGGTCTTTTCCAACCTAGTTGATTCTGTAAGTCTGTGAACCACTGCATCTCCAGCATCACAGAGCTGTGAGGCTGTCCCTGCTCTGCCAAGAGCTGTGACCTGAACAGCTCCTGTGTGAGTAGGAAACAAAGATGTTGCTATCGGTTGCACTTTTCCTAATCCATTTATTCAGCTGCTACACAAAAAATGCCAGTAAATGGGTAGCAATAGAGATCTTTCACATGAGGCAGTTTAGGTAGCTGATAATATTGCCTAAGAGATAAATCAGTCATTCTTTCAGGGGATGAGTGTGTATATTTGTAAAAAGATGATATCAGGATAAAGTAAAGAAACTAATATTGGCTATTAACCTCATCCTTTGAATTTTCTGCATTGAGTTGCTTATATCTAATACTTATTTGTATTTTATGCTATTTTATCCAAAAGTGGTATTTGTATTTCTCACAAGTCATGCATGACTTGGCAAGATTGTTTTGAGCACTTCAGCTAGGAAAGTTTATTCAAGATATGTCCATTTTATTTTGATAGTAACATATGTCTGGAGAAAAACAACTTGGTTTTTAAGAATGACCCTCATCTTTCCCTTCCTGTCTGGGACTAAATGTGGTGTTTTTGCAAAGCAGAAACATGAGCACCTTGTGCTTTAGACATCAGGACCCTTTGGGGTGCCATGGTGATAGAGACCTACTATTTTCTGTGACCTGTGATCCACTCCATGTAGTTGCCCTGATGGTGCTTGTTCTGATCCATTATACAAGTGCTTGTATAAAAAGACCTCTGGGAACATGAGGTTTCTTGTGTTTTAGAGGTATCTGATGCCAGTACTGGAAACAGGGAATACAAAAAGGGAACTTGGCTGTTGGCAATGCGGTAGAATCTTGCTGTGCGGGAGTCAAGTGGCCTAAGAGTTATTTCTAGCCCTGTGGGTATGTGACACACCTGACATACACACTAGTTATGCTTTGTTTGTAGCCAAAAGGTTTGACATACTTGCCCACTACCTTGTTGACAGGCTGTCTTAACAAGCAGCTGTCAGCAGGATCCTTCTAATGAGAAAAATATTTCTTCAAAATGTATTAAATAGCATATCTACCTGCATTTAGAAGCTGTATGCCACACAACAGTAACCTCTATCTAATTATTGTTCATATTCCACCCACAGCACCCACAGGAAAAGTTGCAGCAATTCCATTTGTCTGAATTTTCTATGTCTTTGATTTTGGAGTAAACATAACATCTGATTCTAACAGGATCCTCAGTGACAATGTGAGAACAATGCTGGTTTTTAAGTTCTGGTTTTCATCTGACATGTTACCATCCTTGTTGATTTCAGAAGATTGATGAGTTTTACTGTGTGACTGCATTTGTCACCCACTGCCCCCTAGAAATCACCTCTGTGATCATTCTGATTTGGGTGGCCAAACCAAGCAATTTAAAAAATATACCAACCTCAGTTTATGATTATAAATTATGCAATTCCTATTGTGTTTAAAAGCTTCTCTCTGATGCTTTGTTGTGAGTCTGTAGGTAATGCAGGTTCCTAAGAAAGCAGTATTGCCTCTTACATTAACACAATATAGCTGCCACTTATTCTTCATTCCTTTTGTCTTGTGAAATGCACAAAGAAATCCCACCTGCTATACTGCCATTTCCTTGTCACCTCCAGATGTGCATAAAATGGGAAGCATGGAAAGTAAGGTCAGATATTTAACTTCTTAAGAAATTTTTAAGTGATTTAACATTATGGTGCTGAGGAAGAGGAAGAAGAGGAGGGAGAGAGACACACTGTGCATCTATACTGGCTTGAAAAGGAATAGGAGATGACCACAGTGATGAGAATAAATGAAGGCATGATTGGTATAAAACGTTCTCTTGATGTGAAGATGGAATTTATGTAGCCGTGGTCATTTATAACTATGGATTTAAAAAAAATATTTGTGTTCCAATAATTTGTAGCAAATCCATTGCAACTGAAGTGAATTAGAACTCCAGTTTGCTAGTGTAAATAGCATTGCAGTCAAGTATTCGGTGTTGTATTTCCAGTGGGTAAAATTACAAATTGTCCCCAAGAAAGCTCAGTTGCACCCTGTCAGGTTTCAGAAGACCTCAGAAAAATATTAATTTGATGTAATGGAATTTCAGAGCTATATCTTAGATGAAGATCTAGTCTTAGAGTGGGGCAACAGTGAAGATGAGAAACTGTGAGGCAGAGCAGGTACTGGAGGTTTGAGAAACACATGTGCAAGTTTGGGTGGCCCCATCGGCTGCAGGAGTTGCAGGAGATGGGGAAAATGCAGCGTTGCTCGCTGTAGCCATGGGTGCCTGTGACTGGCAGTGGAACTGGCTCTCCCAGGGCTTGAGCAGGATGTCCAGATATCCCCAGGGCAGGAGTACCCCATGTCCAAGGAGATTTCCATGCTGCATGCTTGTTGCACAATTCTGCCATGGCCATTGGTAGACAAAGGAGATCCTGCAGGGCAGAAGAGAGGGCAAGGAGACTATGTCAGGATGGTGGGATGTCAGGAAAAAGAAATATGATCTGATTCATCATTTATTCCCCCATCAGGTCCTTTCCTCTGCGCAATCTCTTAGTTTCCTTACATACAACTCTTTGCAGAGGCAGCTTCCTTCTCTGTGTCCATATCAGTTATATTAACTATGCTGATGACGCTGGATATACTAATTCATTTAAACCATTAATCATATTTGATTCTTTCCTCGCAAAATGGCTTAAATGGCTTTTTTTCAAGGCTTAATGTTCTTCCCCTTACAAATATAGCAGACTATAACTGTGGTTATATTTTGATTTAAAAGTTATACAAGGGTATTATTAGATTGTAATTATTCATTTTGTAATCACTTTCCCCTAATTTAGATGTGATACCTGTGAAGATTTCTTACAAGATTACACTTGACATTGACTGTGGTATCTCATTTTAGTTAGTGCACTAATCCACCACTTCTTGCTTATTTCATTCTAGTCTCCTTCTCCAGATCTTTAACACAGGTCTGTAGATCTTTGATTTTTGTTACTCAACAGTATTTTTCGTAACAGATTTTTGCAACATCTGCTGCTGTGTACACACACTGAGTGTAATCATTACAAAACCTTTGAATGCCAACACATATATTTTACTGTGTAATATAAAGGGAGGCAAATGAAAATTGCATACCTGTTTTCTTAATACTAAGATGCTAGTAAATGTTTTCAGGCCCTGGATGTTCTGATTTAATATTACTTGATTCACTAAGAAGACGTTTGTTTCTCTCAGTGTAAACTGGTTACAGGACTATCATTTCCACATGAAAATTGGTTTAATACAGATACTGGTTAAAGAGAAGAATAGTCTTTGTGCTGAGGCTTGAAAACTCTGATCTGAAAAGAGTGGCATAGTAAGGAGAGTAAAATCTCGAGTCAGCCCAACAGCAGCTGCTTATAAAAGTATGTCATTCAAACCCACTAGTTTACAATTCAAGCACATGTTTAACCCAGCAGGCAACACTGTATTACAAACACTCTCAAACACATTTTAGAGCCAAGAGCAGCAGACTATGTTTACCTCAAGGCCTCACTTTGTTACCCTGAAATGCTGATGGCATAAAGATCTCCAGGCGTGTTCACAGTGAATCATAGAGCATTTCAAATTGGAAGGCACCCATAAACCTCATTGAGTCCAACTCCCTGATCCTCAAGAGGACAACTTAAAGCTAATCCATGTGACTCAGAGCAGCCAGATGCGCCTTGAACTCTGACAAGCTTGGTGCTCTGACCACTTCTCTGGGGAGCCTGTTAATGACCCTTTATCAGGATTTGACAAAGTGATCACATTTTGAAAAAAGTCTTTCTGTGGGAAAGGCATCCATTTTGATAAATGCTGCTTCATAACAGCTTTATTTCTCAATTGGGTGTTCTTGCTTTTCAACTGATATTTCTATACTGCAACAAGAGTTTTGATGTTTACTTTTATCAGGAGAGAACTGTTAGACAAGTAGTTACTATAATACAAATATTTTAAAACATGATACTTTCTGCAGACAAATTCAGATACTGATATACTTTGTCCTTAAGACAGAGTAAAAATGGATGCAAATGGATAGATATTTAAAGATACCAATACGGGATCTTGGTGGTAACTTCGGCTCTTGGCAGTCATATGCAGCATGTACCACAGTCGCTCTTTCAGGCCCTCATTTGCTCAGTTTGAAGTATCATTGGATTCATGGAATTATCTCCTTTATATGTAAGATAATTACATGAAAGGTTTTGTATCCAAACTTCAGTTTCAACCCCTTGTTGATACAGAAGGCTGTGTAGCTCAATCCTCATTTATCACATAGCACATTGATGAGAAAACTTCCTTTCCTGAAAATAAGGAAACTTCCTTTCTTTCCTGTCACATAGTTCTGCATCGAGTAAATAAATCTCAAGTGGAGATTTTTGGGTAAAATATTTTGAAGCACGATTTATTTTTTCATCAAGTATCTTCTACCTAGTCAAGTAATGATGCATATCACAATGCAATTGCCTTTATGTTCAACTTCATAAGTCACTGAATTTTTCTTAGGATTTAATTCTGGGAAACCTATGGAACAAATAATTTATCCTTTCCACCTCTTCTGTTTTGATTCTTGTCTCTGTAGTATTATCTATAAGTTTTGCTGTTTTTTCTTTCTCCTTGTTTGGCAGTGATGCCGAACAGACTTCCACAGAATAGAGCGTGCCTAAAAGCTGAACTACCAACAAGAATATTGGATTGCAGGTTGTGCAGGTACACAATAATAAGTCCTGCCAAGGACCAATATCAGTAACCCTCAAGTTTTTGAATAGCAAGAATTGCTGCCTTGCATATGACTATTAGAACATGACTGAACAAAAGTCATAAGGTTTGTAGGTATCATTAACTCTTACGTGGATGCGAACCTTCAGTAGGTGAAATAAAGTTCAAATCCATAAAGGTTTCATGTGTAGACACGAAGTCAGAATTATATTAGCAGCCCAGTTCCTCCACTGATAAGCCTCCTTTGGTTTGGCTTATTTCTCTCTCTCTTTGAAAGTAATTTAACCACATCTGGAAAGCTTCATGCACCATTTCAACAGCATCCACTGTCTTGTCCTAATTTAATTATAATATACTGATAATCAGAGCTGCATTTTATGCACAAAGAAAGTTTTGGGTTCCTGAAGACACCAACTAATAGAAAAAAAACAGCGGCCATGATAGTCTAGATATGGGAATGAGGCAAATTTTTTGTAAGTGGTGTATAGTTTTGGGGGAGGGAGAATATAAACTATCAGGTGCACAGCCCTCTTGGAAGTCAAGGTGAGAACAAGGAAAGCTTTGGTTACCTGCAGGGGAAATTTCTCTTCCTCCAGAGGTACTCTTTGAATAGAAAAGCATGTGCTGCCTGTCTCCTTGGAAGGGGATGAGAGGCCCTATGGCACAGTCTATATGTCTTCACAATGTATCACTTCCATAACTCTGCTCACACTCATAAAATGTTAGTTTGTTTTCTGTGCAGTTCCAGGGTTTTGTTCTGACTTCCTAGTCTGTCCTTTCCACCTGGCATGCTTAATTACCTTATTTCAAATTTTTTAGCTCTGTTTAGATGTTACATTAGACACCTTAAGTCATTTTAGGGAATGGCAGGAGAAAGGATCTGTAGTTGTCATGGGGAAAAAAGAAAGTGGCAGTTTGAAAATAAATTGAGTATAAAATAGAAACATCCGAAGATAAATGTCTGATATTTCTTTATGCATTAAAACATTTCCAGACTGATGGCATTTTTGCACAGAAGATTTTGTCAAGGGTCCTTATTGCAGATCCAATGGTTTGTCCTCTTCTGTCAGCTGATTTTTGATGCAAAACACCTGTATTTTCAACAGCATGATACAATTTTCTCTTTCAGGGTTTCATTCTACGTTATTTACAGTGCCAGAATCACCCTCTACTCTGTGAATAGATGCTGGAGAAGGTTGAACTATTTCCAATTTATATTTCAACCTTACTTCTCTTTGATCATTCAATCAGACAAACTCACAAATGTAAAAGAAATTATGTAAATATTTGTATGCAGAGCACGGTCATGACACCGTTCATCTTTCATCATCCTAGTGAAGTACAAGTAGAGGTTACAAAAATGACAGTGATAACAGCATGGAACTCACAGAAGCCAGAAATTTTTACGTGCCGTTAAGTAAATGACAGTGATCTTTGTAACTTTCATTTGCATGTATGCAGGATGTATTGGATACCTTCTGGTCAATCACAGTCTTTTCCAAGTCCTCTATAGTCATAAATTATTTCTGCAGTGGGAGGGAAGGTTATTAAGCATATACAAAATTGATTGACTCTACAAAGAAATAGGCCAACACCTTCAATTAGTGTGCAGAATGATGTTTGAGATGTTATTAAATAGTTTTAAAGAACTCATTCTCATCTTGTTAAATGCTTGCTTAGACAGACTGAGTAGTAGCTTAATTTTTAATGTATCTGTTATGAACTATGTTGATCCATCAATTTCCAACTATTACTTTGATGCTTAAATGAACAATTCTATTAATATATTGGCTGTAAATGTCCTTTTACTTATTGAGAAATATTGGTCTGAGAACAGATGAGCCATAAGACATATACAATCTGGGATTTCTTGAGGGATCCCCCAATAATGTCAGCCCCTCTTGTGGATTTCACCATCCTGCATGTTGGTGGTGGGTTAGGACAGCTCCTTTGCTTGTCCCAGCCATGGGTAGTATTCTCCTTTGGTCACTGCACAGCAAATTATAGAGTTTGAAAGTGCTGTGGTATCTTTCTGAAGGTCTGGAAGTAAGAGTCTGTAGATAAGAGCCATTAAAAGCACCATATTATCTAGCTAGCTCCTTAAATCTTGGTCTAGGCTCACCTCTGATTGAAGGATAAATTCTATATATGTTAAAACAAGATAAGATGGGCTTTGGAAATGAATTTCTGATTTTAAAAGAATGGAAAAAAGTGAAAGATCGTGAGTTGCCTATCCAAGGGACTGTATTTTCTACTAGTCAGGTAATTGGAAAAATGAAGTATTTGAGCAACATAAAGGTATGGCTCTGTTTAGAAATGACAACAGAATTTAACTTTCTAGGGTCCAAAAGAGAGCATCCTAGACTGGCTTTTTTGGCCAACACTAGCTTTTGTTTTTGCTGTCTTAATATACACATTTTTAATTGAAGAATTTAAAATTACTTCATATAGCAACACTGCACTGGGGGAAAAAAAATTGGTCTCACAGTCACAAAATACAGCAGAAGTAGAGTCCATAGTGTAGTTAGTCCTTGTGCATCTCTTGTCTTGTTGAAAGTACTGAGAATTTACAGAGGTCCTGTCACTAGGAAAAATGTTAGCATAAGTGAAATCCAAAACTGCCTCAAGCAATTTATATTTTTTTTTAATTATTGAAAAAAGTTATTATTCCCTTCATACAAGACAAAAATTCCCAGTATAAAGTGAAGCACCTCTTCTCACTACTCAAACAACTCAAGACACCAAACACCTTCAATCTCATTTTGAACGTGTTTTGGGCCATCCAAAAGCCTGTTACATTTATCCTTTTTTTTTAACTAATTTATTACTTTGATTATTTTGTTTGCTTACTCTGATCATATCAAAATCAACTACTGTTAAGACAAACCTTGGTGACAGGAAAGGGGAGTTTATATATGATGCTGGGATACAGAGTACAAAGGATGGCTATTCATGTCATATAAATGATTGGTTCAGATGTCTTGATTTTATGGGAAACAGGTTGTGCAATAATGTTTCAATACCCAAAATGCAGTTGAAGTATACTGGATGGTTTAGTTTCTTCAGTATATCCACTCTGTTCTGAATGTTTACAACTAGGTTAAACATAACAATATTTAGGACATATAAGTTACATATCTTATATACAATTCTGTATCCAAATAACTAATTCTTAATCCACCCTTTGTAAATCTGTAATTTTTTACCCTCTCTTTATTGATGGAGAACTGGAAGCAGAGAAGGGTATAATGATTTCCTTCATGAAACACAAGCTTATATTGGTCATAGCCTGAAGACCGGACTTGAAAAATCCCAAACCCTGGGCTCTTCAGCAGCACACCTTGCCCTGTATCCCTGGGCAAGTTGTTCTGCAATAACAGACTCATAGTCTAGAACACTGTTCTGAGAAGAGGACAAGCAGTTTCTGAAATGTGTGGGTCACACAAAATGCATGGATGGCATTCCATACCCATATGGCCATACAACTATCATTGGAGAAATGGTTCAGCTGTCATGAGCTAAGGAAGAAGCCAAGCACTCTGGCTGCAGAGGGTGGCTGGTGCCTTGCAGCAGTGAACCCCAGTTCTTCTCTGATCTTTCGCACTCACCCGTGGCTCTGAGCACAACCAGCCTTGGGCAAGGATCCTAGGAAAACAGAGGGAACGCCTGTCGGCTGGTCTACACACAGATTTGGGAATATGTTTATGTTGATTTAGAAAGGTTTGTAGCACTTTGGTTTGCATCAGTGAATTTATATTATCATCATGTGGCTTTCTAACGCAATGGGTGATTGTTAAGATTCTCTGTTGGAAAATAAAATATGGAACATTGGCTAGCTAAAGAATTCCTCCTGCCTGCTGTTCTTCTGTTTGCCTAAGATTGCTGCAATTTTTTATGAAAAAGGACACACCTTTAAAGTAAATCCCAGCTGGAATATTTTCACTAACCTTAGAGAAAGGATGGGACAGGGTGGCAGCCTGGAATTTTCACTGAAACTAATACAAGTGAAAGCACACATGGAGGGAAAGGCAGTTTAAGGCTATGTGAGGAAGAAACACTCTGTGTTTAATCCATCTATCAGTTCTCCCATGAAGGTCAGAAAAAGACTCAAGAATGCATTTCTCTTTACCATACCTCTGTATTTTGAATAAGAACTGTCAGGCTAGGACAAATGCCGAGGTTTTGTTGTTTAGAAACCTAAGAAAATTGGTGTGGCTTAAAGATAATCCAAAAAACATTCCCCAGATGTCAGTCAGCAGGGCAGGTAAAACAACTGAACACCAAGAATGCAGTCCTGGTTTTTAAAACCCGTAATAAAGCCTTGATATTTCAGTACATCTGTTATGTATTTTCTTCATGTCCTCTGAAGCATTCAGAATAATTTAGAGAGTTCTCTTCCTCCAGGTAAAGAGTGAAAGCGAGGCAGAGATTGGCCAACGGCATGATGAAGTGGCTTGCAAGCTTCAAGTCAACGGTAAAGGCATGGGGAAAGGCATGTCAATATTGATAAGATTTTCTTTGAACTTGAGAAACCAACCTATCAAGCTGAGACAATCTCAGTGTAAAAAGTCTTCAAAAATCCTTCTCATTTTTCTGTCAACTACATCACCGACACCTTTGCAATACCCAGGAAGACTGGGGAGCTTTTACAAAATTGTGTAACTGTAAGAAACAACAACAAAACCTCCCCATTTTTTTATTTTTGTTGTTGTTGTTGTACATTCAAGACATCTCCTGTTTAATTTTGAACCTCTCCAAACTTAGATGCAATCTTAGGTCTCAGTGCTCTGCTCAACCTCTCCTCCACAAAAGATAGCATTCTCTATTTTTTAAAAATAGTGATGATTCAGTTTTTGTCTCCTCTTCAGTGTGGAACTACAGTACCTCATTCAATTTCTCAGACATGTTTTTACTGAGTAGTTACATTGAGCAGGCAGCTGGAAATAATACAGTATGTTTAACTTTGGAAATAAATTTCTTTTTCAGCCTAATTATTTTATATTAACTTTTCTTGCCAAGTTTCAAAAGTCAAAAGATAGAATCTTTTGGCTCAAAGCCTGGCCAGGCCTCGGCTTCAAGATTTACCTGATTTTAGAACAGAAAGGATAAAAGAAGACAGGAGAATATTCATCACATCTAAATTAATTTCTGCTTCACTGATATGTAATTTAACTCTGCTTTCCCATTGCAGTGGTTTTGCTTTTGTTTGTCATTGATATGAGCTATATGCCAGTTGCAGAGTGTGTCTGTTGGAAACAGAGGTTTGATACAAAAGTAGATGTTTCTGGACAGAAACTGTTGTTTCAGCTTTCTGGCTCCATAGAAGAACATCTTAAAACTGCCTCTGGTGAAAAGTATTTATTCTGCTTAACCTTCAATATTAACACTTTTCTGTATTATTTTTAATAGTAGTTGATATGGCCAACTATCCCTGTAACATTTAACTCATGAAAACATCTTTATATGTGTAATTGTGCTTTCATGCATCATTAAATAACTTTTAACTGCATTAGTTTATCTCACATTATTTGTGCCTTTTTTAGCATTTATGAGTGTTCCTAGAGCAGTATCTGTCATGTGAAAAGTGCTGCTGAGTTTTAGATTTGATAAACAAAATTGTTTTGACCAATTTTATCTTTAGCAGGGCTGCAGTGTCTATTTTGTCACAAGCTACATATGACAGACTTTAGAACCTGGTGGCATGGTGGAGAGAGTAAAGCGTATCTATTGAAACTTCCCAAAAGCAGCAGGCAATGCCAAGAGCCCTTGTCTTTTGTATTTCTTGAGGCCTGAAGGAAAACTGGTTTTCAAAATTGTCAAGACAAGTCATCATGTGGGCAGAAAACTGCAATGTGAATAAACAGGGTGCAACAAGTTTCATTTACTTCTCGTTACCCAGGAGGAGTCTTCCAGCAAGCACAGGGGTCCTGCAGAAATTCTCCTTGTGACATATGGCTCTATGTCCAGCTCCCATTCTGCTGTAGTCCAGCAGCTTGTAAACACTCCAATGTCTACAGAAACTTTGCTCTTTTCATATATGAGCCATTTTTTACACCGTCTTTTATTTTTCTTAGTTGGACGAGATCCTGACCTTAGCGGGTTTTTTTCTCTTTTGTTTTTGTTTTCAAATGTGTTGAGAGTTGATGGGATTGGTTATAATTAAGTTATTCAGCACTACAAGTCACACCAAAGCATTGTATTTAACACAACTTTGTGCAGATATAAGGGACTCCTTAAGGAATTGGATTTTGATGTCTGACTCAGCAGAAGCAATCAAAAGAGATTCCAAAGTGCAAGCCATTTACTGATGGAGCCACAGCACACTAAGTATTAAACAAAGAAGTTAGGCATAAATTACATATTGAAATGGGAACTATTGGTAAGTATAGCCAAACTGCAGACAAGATGCAGTACTACAGCAGAATCAAATCTGAGGGAACAGGAGGGCTTGTGCTAATCTCAGAGCTCTGGGTATGCTTGAATTTCATCTGCACTGCAGCAGGGCTGTTCCATAACTACTGCCAATAATGTGATACCAATGAATACTGTAATCCTAAACAGGCCCAACGTGTCAGTGTTGTAAAGTGCAGTAAAATGTTGCTAGCTCCCCTCCCAAGTTTGCTATGCTAGATTGTGTTTCATCTTTTGGGCAGAGAAGATAGCTATCAAAATTCTCTTTTTGGAATCCAGGAGGGTGAAATATTCAACAGCTACACAGGAAATTCTGTTACTTTCAAGACATTCCTGCACAGACAGGAGAACAAAAAAACCCAAACAAACAAACAAACAAACAAAAAGTAAATAGGCAGGCCTGAAAAGTGTTGTATTTGCAGTAAATAAGAAAGTTTCCATAACTTTGTTTTTGTGTCATGATTAGCAGAAAAAAAGTGGCAAACTAAGAATCTGGTTTGAGATGAGAAGGGAAAACTCATAAAAAGACTGAGGTTACTTTTTTTCAGAAAACAGTCAAAGCAAAATGGGTTTGCACTGGTGCCTACAGATTCTGCTCAGTTAAAATAAGAGATGTCATTTTCAATGCAAAAATTTATTTTTTTAAAAAATGCATTCTGACTTTCCGCCTTCTTTGACCTTGTTTCTTACAAAAGCTGTCTCTAATGCCCCTTTGCTGCATCTCTTTATGTTCCTACTAGACTTTGAGGGAGAGAGTGTAACTTTCAGATAAAAGTGGCTTTCTGATTTTTCCACCATGTTTGTATCCCAAAGGTGATATGCTTACCTTCTGGGGAGGGAAAAATTATGCCAAGAAATATGAAGAGTGCTACTAATTTTAGATTAGATCAGACAAAACCTGAGAGTACAATCATTTTACAAAGCTGTAACATATCCAGTGAGTCCTTCTCTTTGAAAAGGCTCTCTGCAGGCTCTGGGCTCTGCAGAACTTAATACAGGAGTCATATTTATGCCTTCTCTGAATGCCCCTCTCTCATGACAGCATGCAATTTCAACAGTTTAGATACCTCCAACTGTGAAACTGGATATTACATAGAATCATGAAATGGCCTGGGCTGAAAGGGACCTTAAAGATTGACTAGTTTCAAAATTTTTCTTGGAGGCTTCAGGTAGCAGCCTGTTTGCAGGTATGTTTTCTGGCCCTTTTGGTTATCTCTGTTCACACCTTTTTCCTTGTCCTGGTTACTCTGGGTGGCTGGCATTTATATCCTGACACCTTATTTTCTGCCCTCTCCATTTGTGACTCTCACAAGTCTGCACATGGTCCTTTCTCTCACCTCTGTATATGACTCATCTCTGTCAGGCCATGGTAACAAGTGTCCCTGCAATTGGTCAGTCTGCACAGTCCTCCCAGTGCTGAGGTAGAAAAAAAGAGGGTTAGTTTATCCTGCAGCAATAAATTCATTGAGCTATTTCCTTGGAAGCTGGGGGACAGGATGCAAGGAAGGCAGATGAGCTAGTGGTGGCAGGTTATGCTTGTAGGGGGTGATTCAGAGATTTGCATTTTATCTCTGAGGGTCCAGTGATTCCTTCTTCATATGAACTATCAGATAGGATTAAAAAAGGATAGGATAAATAATGTATGGTGTTATTCGCTGAAAAAATATTACTAGAATTCACTTCAAACAGCATACTCTATTATGTAGCTAGATTTTTCAGAGCCCTTCCATTAGTGCCCATTTAAACATGTAATATTTTCCAATTAAATGTGTTGGTAGGAATTATTCATTTTAATAATTCAAGCATTTCCAGAACTCCCTGAAGAGCGTTACCATGGAGGATTGGACCCTCTGCTGGGAACACTCACAGCATGCTAGTGTATACTGTAGGCCAGCTGCTAATGTCAGCCGTGCAGAAGCATGAAATCCACTCCTGAGGCACATTACCATTGGTTGCATATAACTGTTCTTTCTGTGCCTAGGTCAAAGTTAGATATTTGAGGCACCTTTTGAATTCTGGGGCTTATGAAGCCTGCTGCTTGAGCACCCTCAGATAGACCGCAAACCTATCTGCCTCCTACTGCATATTATGGTGATGACTTCCTCTTAGATTTGGCTCTCTTAGCTTGTTCATCAAGGACAAAAGTGAAGGCTTTTATGTTTCAATGACTTGCCTTGTCTCACTTTTGGGAGACTGCTAGTCCAGACTATTGACAAATTGGTATTGCCACTCCCCCCACTAAGTCATGTTCTTGGCATGCTCCTTTTCTTTAATGATGAGGCATCTGCTCCTTGTGGGTATTGAAAATCCCATGGCATACTCTGGAGAGAAAGGTTTGATGTGGCATCTTTGGCCAATGTTCCTATTTGCCACTGCCATACAGTGCATTGGCTGGTTACCAGTTGGCTTGTGTGACTGTCACCCTCCCACTAGAGCTGGCTGATGCTCTGTGTTTGTGTGTGGGCACATGAAATGAGGCAGACAGACTGTAAAGTGCTTTAAAAACAAGAAATATGATACAAAATCAAGTTTTGCTGCCATCGTAAGACCTCCACATTCAAAGGCTGAGTTGAACAAAAGGAAACTTGACAAGAAGGAACGGAAGATGGGACTCACAGGGTTCACATATCCTTCCAACTTGACAAAACTGCTTCTGTTTTGGTTTTGTATAAAGAAGGAGAAGGTGCAAAGAATTGATTAGAAATCATAGAATTGGTTGGGTTGGAAAAGACCTCCGAGATCACTGAATCCAACCCTTGATCCACCTCCAGTCTGCTTACTAGATCATGGCACTAAGTGCCACATTCAATCTTAGTTTAAAAACCTCCAGGGATGGTGAATCTACCACCTCTCTGAGCAGGTTAAGTTACCGTGTTGTTTCAAAAAAACAAAGAAACCTGAGGGAAGACTTTTTTTATAACAAAGCAAAACAAATAAAGAAAAAAAAAAAAAAAAAGAGGCCAAGTATCACAGAAGAACTGTCAACCAAATAATTTGTTATTACAGATCTTTTTGCCTTACCTACTTCGTTATCTACAGATAGAAAAGTCAGATTAGTTAGAACTACTGCTACTCTTTAAAAATGCACCAGCAATCCAAACTGCCTACATTGTCCTAGAGAATCAATAATGCTGTGAAATATTCAAAGGTTTTCTTGATCTGATTTTCAATTACTATTTCATACCCTTATATCCTTGGAATTCTTACAAATATAAGTCACAATTTGTGTTCCTCAGGCTGTGATTTGGAGACATATGAAGCTTTGTCAAGAGTGGGGGAATTATCAGTGGTCAAAGATAAAATGTTTCTGAATAAGTTGGCATTGAAAGAATACTTTCAAAAAGTGTTCTGAAACCAGCAAAATCCACAAGAATAGAGAAAATTTTTCATCTTGAAAATATCAGCTAATTACATGAAACAAACTGAAATCTAGACCAAACATTCAGGGCAATTGTTTAGTCATTCCATTAACAGCCAGAAACCAATATCTTGCCTGAAATTGAGACAGACTCTTCTGAAAGGCTTCAAAGTTCACAACAGACAGGAAGATAATTTTCTACCTAGGTTATCATACTTAGTAGCATACATTTTTATTCACTGGAGGTTAATAAAATAATAATAAAAATAATCATGAAAAAATCATTCTTATAGAAAGACCTTCTTTCCAAGGAAAATAAATTTTATTGTTCCTTCTTTTCTGATGCTTCTTTTCCTGTGAGAGTCAAAATATGGAATTAGATGAACTGTTCGTTCTAACTGTTTGTTAGTGGGATTTGGAATGCTTGAACTTCATCACCTGTATTATAACTAACCACTAAGGGGCACACATTATGTGAGTGGAAGTGTGCTTATGTACTTTTTTATCCAACCAGAGCCATGGGATATATGGGTTATTCTACAGTCAGTACTGGCATAAAATCTTGCCCAATTTCTGCCTAGTAGTTGGCTGACAGCAGTCAACAGTGCACCACTGCAGCAACCAAGGCAGATCAAAGCCTGGGCTGCATCTTCTGGGACTTTACTAGCAGAGACAGAGACAAGATCATCCCCATCTTCACAGTGCTTGTATAGGCCACACCTGGAGTACTATATCCAGCTCTGGGGAAAAGACGCAGAAAGACTAGAGATAGACAAAGAAGAGCTATGAAGATGATCAGGCCTGAGGAACCTGCTTATTGAGGGGAGACAGAAGGAGTTCGTTTCTTCTTTCTGGAGAAAAGAAGGCTCAAGGAGATCACATCACAGCATTTCAATACTTAAAGGGTAGATACAAAGAGGATGGAAGGTCTCGGCACAAGTAGCAGAAGAAGGCATGTGGCAGTGGGCGATGTGGCAATGGGATTTGCACTGGGAGAGATTTCATATCAACATAAGGGAGAAATTGTTCACAGTGAAAACAATCAATCACTGGAACAACCTCCTCAGTGGCGTGGTGGAGCCCCCATTGCTGAAGGCTTTCAAGCTGCAGCTGGTCAGCATGCTAGATAGTCTTATCCATCTTCCCTTCCCCGCAAATGTTGGACCAGGTGATCCTTACAAACCCTGGACTGTTCTGTGATTCCATGATCCCATGGTATCAGGCAAACATTACGCAGTTTAAAAAAATTGTTTAGGTAAAGCCACTCTTGTTTATTTTGTATGTATGAAACCCACAACTTCCTCTAGAATATTATCTCTTCTTTATGACATTGTAAAGTCACTTGAGTGTGCAAAGGTAAAAGTAAGTTTTATACTTAGCCTGTGAGACACTAGGTACAGCTAGACTCGTTAACCAAGCATATTCACTATGGCTAGCCCGGGTATAGCTCTGGATCTGCTCCAGATACAGCCTGAATAACTGTAGTCTGTGTCTGATCCTTCATTGCCAATAAAGTGACAATCTGTAGTTTTGCATAAAAAGTGTGTTTACCTGCATTTCAATATCACTTGGTAACCCTTATGAAACCAATTCTGGGAGGTGCTGGCACATAATTCTTCATGTTCTTTGTGTTCCTTAACTTATCATTGGCATTATCTAGTGAAAACAGATTGAGCTTACTTGCATTGAACTAAGTAACAGACAGTAAATCTGGCTTAAAATAGTTCTCATTTACAATTATCTGTATAGCTAAAATGATGTTGCACTCACTGATGAAAGTAGTGCAAGCAGCTAATGTAACATATATCATGATTTTAGCCTTGAACACTGATTTGCACAACCAATCTCCATTTTCTCAGATTGTCCAACTGCAGTTTGAAGCTGGAAGCTCATTTAATACACATTACAGTTGAACTGTTATGGAACTGGAAGAAGCAAGACAAACTAGGGGTAAAAAGAAGCAACAGATTTATAAAATTTATAAAAGATAATCCACAAAGCTGTTTTATTTATTTCTTTATTTTTTTCCTATTATTATTCTTTGAATTCTGCAGCTTGCTTCAGAGCTGCCACTTATGACAGTATTCCCTGATTTCTCTGGACTGGTGAAGCATGGTCACAGTTACCTGGTCTTCTTCTGAGACTCTTTTTTAAGGCATAAGCATGAAAGTGGCCCAGTGACAGAAGGGTCCAGACTAACATCACTTAGGCAGCCAAGCACTGCTAGGAAGTGTGGTACAGGAGAAAAAAAGAAAGAGAGGGAAATGGTCCTGGTCGGTTGGCAGCTGAGTAATCATACCTGACTAGCTGAGTTAAACTAAGCAATACTCTCCCAATCATAGCTGTAAACCAGAACAGGATAATCAACCATTACCTTCTTCAGAACCCTTACTTACTTCCAGTGCACATCCAAAACCAAGATGACTGCATCTAAAATCTGTCTGTCTGCTATCAGGAACCCCTGTGGGTAATCACCCCAGCAGTCAGCATTCAATATTCTGGTACTGCATCCTCCCACCATGCCCATCATGTCCATGATCGACTTCTCCCAGTTCAACAAAGTCTAGGCTGTCTCTGCAGCTAGACAAGATGGATTTCTGTGTCTCTTTGCTCAGATATGGGCAGGAAAGGCTCACTGGAAATACACACAAGGTTAATAATCCTCCAGCCTGTCCCTGGGAAGATCTAACTGCTTGAGAAACCTCTCTTGAGCCTCTGAGGTTGGCAACACAGTGTATAAAGGCAGACCAGCACTCATTTAACTGCTTCGGCCTTAAGAACAAATTCCCAAGAAGTTAAGTGCATAGGGCCAGTTCTAAGTCCATAGGAACTCTCTATCTAGCATTCCTTTGGTAAGCCCAAAGCTTGCAAAAGCAATTGGTTTCTAAATAGTTATTCAGACACATGAAGATGCTTAAATTATGACTGAAGTGAAACATAGACAGTTAACATGCTTAGCAGCTAAAAACAAATTCAAATATTTGACAAAATAATATATGTCCCTAAAAATATTTTTCTTGTCTGAGTTTCTCCACAGCACTTTGCCGTAGGTCAGAGTTCCCTCTGGAACCCGGGATCCCTAACTCTACAATAAATTTCCTTGTCAACATGCAGCCTCAGTTTTATTTTATATCCTACTCTTCCCACCCCACACCTCCACCCCAAACTTTCCAATATTTTTCCTTCTGCAGTCATTAAACAAGAGCTCCATACTAGTAAAGCACCTATTTTTCTTGCTGCATAATCATTTCCTAGCTTCTAAGACTGATATTCTTATGTCGGGCTTTGCCTAACCTAAAAAAACTCAAACATTATTTTGGACACCATTTTTTTTCTTGAAACTCCACTTGTCCTGCTTACCCAAGTCTCACCTTGGTGGGAGCTTTTCAAAAGTCTGAGTCTGCACACACGCAGTTGCATGAATGCCATTGTGTGGGAGAAGTTAAAGATGAAAAGTTTACGTTCTGACAGAAACAAACTGCAGGACCTGCTGCATCAAAGAGTGTTTCATAGCAGCCAGTAAGACACCCTTAATACTACTGCACACTTTATTCTCTTTCTTTCACAATCCAGAAGAGAACACTGGCACTGCTTGTTGACCAGTAAGGGTGACAAATAAGGGAAGCATTTGTGGGAGGAAAAAGGGAGAAGGAAGACACTCAAGAAAATTTGTCCTCTTGCCAGCTTCTAGTCTCATGTAAAGAAATCTCTGAAATTAGTGAAGTTTGACTGTGAAGGCTTTGAACCAGGTTGTCAGGTGGCTGCCAGGGCTGGTTTGAGGAGATGAGAGGTTCAAATGAAAGGTATTGGTCATACAGGAGAGCTGAAACACATTTCTATAATGTCCTTCTTGGTATCTTCCCTAATAGCTAATGAGATAATGAAAAAAAATATATACAGCTATTACTTACACCTTCCCCAAATTTGTGGTGCAGATCTGACCTGTTTCTTCTCCACTCACCTCCCACTCACTCCACCCACCTCCAGCTGGCTACCAATCTGTGGAATTTTTTGCTCATTTGTTAGCAGTTGTGCAGGCTGGCTTTCCTGTGCAGGGAAAAACAAAGTGGTTCATTTCCTCCCTGCATTTCTATCCCATGCATATAACATCAACACAGGGCTCTCTTGAACTATACTACTACAGCAATTGGTCTAAGATGTCTCTCAGCAAAAGCATTCAATACTGTACAAAAGGTATTTGGCTCAACATACTAATCCATTGCCACTTTTGTTCCTGAAAAGATAAAGAAAGCTCAAAATTAGAGAATTAATAAAGCTGCTGAGTACCTGGTACCAAAGAGCAAGATGACTAGACAAGTAAACTATTAAAAAAAAAAAACATATCTTTTACATTTGAACTCTTACCTCAGGTGAGATATTCCACTTCAATTTTGAGGGTCCAAAAACCAAATAAATTCTAGCAAACCTTTTCAAAGTTGCTTTTCAGTGGCAAGCTATGACAGGGAACACCCCCCTTTATGAATTCTTGTGGGGTTTTTTTATTGTTTTCTTTTCTTTTTAATTCTAAATCTAGAATTAAATCTAATTCAGCATCCAGAATTAAATCCAATCCAACCTATGACATGGATATTTAGTTACATGATTGTAAATAATGTTTCTTCTAGCACACTGTAGTTAGGTATCCAATAAGATTGTTTCAAGGTTCTGTACTAACTGCAGTAGTGGTGGCTCCAAACCTTTTTCAGCTGGTGAAGATCTCAAAAAAAGTATTGTAGCAGACTTGAATGCATGTGTGCACATTTACGTACCAAGGACAGTTTTAAAAGAACAAGAATGTACCACACAAGAGCACAGTGCAAAGAAGATTGTAACTTACTCCTCTATGCCCAGACTGTCAGTGGTGATCTCAATGAGCTCGAGAACAATAACAAAGTCCAGAGATAAGTGCAGTGCATATCTATATCTATATGAAAAAGGTAATTGGTAATTTTAAAGAAGTAATGGAGTGAGCTATGCTACATTCCATATGTTACCTCTGTTGTACTATGCTGCCACTCCTCACAGCAGGAGTGAGATTTTAGCAAAGTTTATGAAGTTCTGGTGGGGTTCCTCTGCAGCTCACAAGAAAAGAACCACCCTCATTAAAAGCAAAAGTAATTTTGGCTTCTATACAAGAGTAACTATTCATTGCATTAAGTTATTGTAATTTAAATTCCTGAGAACAACTTATGGAAGTCTGTGCTTTGTTTCTGGAGTTTACCATGTCATTTTCTTTCACATTAAAATTTCCATGGGTACACTACAGATAAGCCATTCTCATCATTATTGTGTGCTCTAAACTGCTAAACAAGCAACTCAGGAGTCAGTCCACCAAAAAATTGAAGTGTAAAAACCTTTTAAATACCTTAAAATGTTTTAATTTTTTTTCACTGTGCTATATATACATACACATGAAAACTATTTCTAAAATAGTAACATGTTCACAAAATATTTGAAACCAAGACATTGCTAAATAATTGAAAAACATAATAAATCATAGCATTAATTTTCTTCCACTGCTACAAGTCAGAAAAATTTAGGTTGTAAAAAGCATACATTCTTAGCATTCCTTGACCTTAGATATATTTGAGGTGGAAAGGGTAAATTACATTTTTGTATTTTAAGTTTTTAAACTTGTACTGTAGCTTTAGTGAAAAAGCTTTATTAAATAGTTTTTCTTCCCAATCCTCCTATCTTTTGTTTTAAAATAAACTAGATTGTAGTTGTTCTTCTCTCCAGGATGAAATCTGGAGCAAGGTCTGACTCACACCTGCTGTTTTATCCACATGTTATCTTAGCTGTCAAAACCTTTATTGGAAGAAAATAATATGAGTAAGATGAAAAGGATTAAGAACCTTGTATGTCACCAAGATAATGTCTCTCTCTGCTTTTTTCTTTCTTCAAAAAGAAAGTGATTGAGCAGTTTTTACTTTTTACTGTAAAAAAGTGAAAGTCCTTGCAAATAGGAAAAAAAAAAGAAAGTAAAAATAAGGCTTTAACTTTCTTCAACCTTTTGGGGGGGGGTGGGGGGAGGACGGTGGGAAAGAAGAGATGGAAGTGTAGTTGAAATTTAGGAAGGCTCTAGATATCTGGTACCTGAAATAATTTTTTTGTATCTGGAATACAATTTTGCATGAAAACTCTTTATGTATGGTACACCTCAGACCTGAGTTCATAGTTGGTTCACATTGAAGAGCAAACTACCCCAGAACAATACCACTTACAAGCAAGTCAGTAAAATACTACCAATATGAGCAGACATAGCAGAAAGGTCTTTAGACCTTTCAAATGTTACACTCAAGGCTACAGAGAGGTGTATACACATGCTCTAGAAGACGTTCCTCAATGGATCTGCTTATTCAAGACAGAAACCCAAAACAAACTTGTAGATGCAGAAAGTGGTGTTTGGGTCTCATTGTATGTAATAGCATCTAGAAGTTCCCTAACGAGAGAGAGCAAAGATTCAGCTCCTCTCTTTGCTGTGGAGATCAACACAGAAATGCAAGTGTGTATGAATGCATGCTGGAGAGTGCAAATCAGTGGAAGGTGCCTGTGGCAACCTGGGAACATCCTAGTGGGAACAGGCTGAGGAAACATTTAAGGTCTGCTGGGGCAAGGGGGTAATTTACAAGAACGAGTATTAAAAATGGAGGAAATTCTGCTCCCCATTTCTGGGAATGACTAACATTTCTGGCCATTAAGATAACCACTGGGAAACAAATGCATGTTAGAGTACATGTAACAAGTCTTCATCTAGAAGTGAGAATCTGCGCCCACTCCAGGACACCTGAGCTTCCTGCTGCACTAAAGCCCTGTCCTTGGTTTCTCTCAGTCCTGCATGAACCTTGACTCATGTACTGCAGTGCAGTGGTTAAAGTGAGAGCTGTAAGATGGGAGAGAAGTTTTAGATACTCTGGAGCAAAGAGAGGAAAGGAATTTGGCTTTGTTATGTAACAGGTGACCTTGCTAAAAGATGGAGATGTTTTCCTCTTCACCAGCTCTCAGTGACCATTTTACAAGAGTGCAGTTTGACAGCATGTTCTAAACAGAGGTTCTTTCTAAAAGGTATTTATACACAGCCTCACAGAGGGCATTACTATGGGAGTTGAGGCAGGAGTGTTTCTGGCTGAATGTCACAATCAAGCTAATGCATGAAACCTGTACCTGAGGTTGTAGCTACCTAGTATCTAGAAAGTTTAAAGATTAAAATAAAATGGAGGCATTTAAGCAAGTTCATCAAGTTTTGGAGAGTGGCAGGGAAAAGAATCACAGGTTTGGGTTTACTGAGTCACTGAACTGTTTTGTGTTTGCTAAAAGAAAATTAAATAAAGTCACATGTAATATATGGTAAAAAAAAGTCTCATTCTTATTATGGTTTCTGGTAAGAGTATTATTTTTTACTTCACTGTAAATTGTTCAATATTCTGAGACTTGTCCAAAGTCACAATGAGACAAGTTTCAGTAATACTATATGATTTGTTCTTCTGCTAACAGTGACTTGAAATTTCTCAACACACCTTTGCCAGCTTACAGAGAGGTGAAAGGATGAGCTTGTTGCTTTGGGGGGGCAATAAACAATGTTTGAAAGCAGAACTCAGGCTGTAGGGGTGCTTTGTCTGGTAGCTTGTGACCCTCAAGGTGTTAGAAAACAGCATCTTCTCAGTTCTGGCAAAGATGATTCTCAGCCTTTATTTATATAGTCATAAATAAATAAAGTGAATTCTTAAGTAACCACCAACTGTTTTATTGTAGTTTGCCATTAGTGTGAAAGGTTTGCCAATTTATGCATCTAACAAGTAATGATATCTACCAGGAAAAGAGGAAGCTCTTCTCACAGAGGAAAACTCCTATCCCTTTCTGAATTCAAAATGACAGTGAACAGAAGAAAAATCATCTACAAATAAACCAAATGAACTCATGTGCCACAATGCCTTTTACACCAGTTTTAATAATCACAATCAGTGTCATTCATAGATTGTTTTAAGAGCCATCTGGGATAATTATCACTTGGCTTTGAATCCAGCATTAGTACTAGAATTAGGAAATTGATCAATTTATCTCAGGTGACAGGTGGCAAAACTTCTTTCCTCCCCAGGTATTGATTGCCTCTGCAGCTGATAAAACCCCAGGGCTTACTGCAGGAGACAGCTCCAGATGTACAGTGATCAGTCTTCCTTTGTGCTCCCCAGCTCAACCGGCAGCAATGTCAGAGGAGAAGAGATCAGCTAAAGCCAGTCACAGCAACCTATGGCAATAACAACATGCAAGAACAAACTGCTGTGAGGGCTGACTCTTCTCCCTCCACCCCTGCTTTTTCTGCCTTCCTGCTGTAGAAATGCACCAGTGTTGCACTCTGCTGATAGACTTGAACCTGTCACATCTCCTGCATCTCCTAGAATGAAGGAAAGGCATCTGGATTCATAGCACCTCCTCTGCAGAGAGTTGGCTGTCCAAATGAAGAATAAACAGGCAAATTTGGTGAGTTTCTTGTTCTATTTTAAATGTGTTGAAAAGAAGTTCGTTTTTTGTTGGTGGTGCTTTTTTAAAAAAAAACTAATTTCAGATATTGTAATTGCTCTTTCCTAAGTCTCTACTGAGTGGCATGGATTAGAGACTCTGGAAATTAAATTTACCTTAATAATTTCCTCTGAGATCAGGTGCACAGTGGAATAGAGCTAGTAGAAAGACACAAGTGCCTGAAAATATCACTTCTTGACTAATGCACTATCAGGATACTGGAGACAATGTATCATACAGCCATAAGCTGTTTATAGATTTACTGTCCCAGGACAGGCAAAGAAAATAATGAATACAGAAAGGTTTCAAATATCTTAAATAAATTGGAACTATCATGGAAGAGAAAGATGAAGTTCAAAATTACCAGGAGGTTTAATGTAATTTAACTTTTTTAATTAATTCATAATGCTTTTAAATAATAAATACTAAATACACAAAAGTTACTTTTTTAAGTAATGAAAGAAGATTATTGTCTTAGCTTCTTTATTCTGATTGTCCAGTGTTTAATTCTTGTACATAGAGTGTGTATATAGAGAATGTTGCTGTTTAGGTCTTTGTTAACTATGGAGTTTTTCTACTTTTTCAGTAGCATTTTTGTATGGGTAAAGCTATCCAGTAGATTAAATGACAGTTGTTTTCTGGACCTTGTTCTGGTACCAAAATGCAAATGCCTTTTGAGGGCTGATATTTAACTCTGTTGAGAACTTTGACCAGTCGGCATTGGTTTTGAATATGAGTGAGACGTTTTCATATGGTGTTTTCCTTAGTTCCCACTTTGGACCTTCCAGTTAAAAAGTCTAAGGAGAAAAAACATTTTTAGCTGTAATAATATTTTTCATGTTATTTAGGTGATAAAGCCAGAAAATTTCTTGCTCTTTGAAATGTATTTTACATGGAGCATGTTCTTGTATGACTAAACCTATGCAAATAAAAGAAATTTTCCCACAGAAGGCTAATTTGAAAAGGTGTTCCCACTATGGTAAGTGATCTTACTACTTCCTAAAAGATAAACTGTGATATGAAATGTCTTTCTTGCTTCCTCTGTTTTCCATTCTATGACTTTATCAGAACTCTTGGTGTAGAGACATTCTAAGTGAGGTAAGTGCTGAGAGCTGATGCCTGACAGCAATATTACAGGTGAGGGCAGAAGGATCTGTTTTTGGACAGAGTAGGGTCTGGACAAGATTAAAATAAAAAAACAAACCACACCAAAACATTATCTGGTATTTCCATCACAGCTGTCTGGTATGGAAGGCAAGGATCTGCATTTTAAGTTTGTGGCTTGCTGTAAATATTGAGGTTGATTTATTGACACCATTAAGATCTATCTATAGATGGCTGGAAATGATAACATTCTCATTATGTGGAGAAGGGACAAATGAAAGGTAAAATGGATTCTCTGGGTCTTTTCCAGGTCTATATCAGGGTTTAGAGCACAAATATTTTGAGATGTAAGAGGAGGAAGTATCAGGTTTGTCTTGCTTGTGTGCAGCTTCAGAGGCAGAGAGGTAGAGGCTCTCACTTTGTAAAGCATAGCAAAGGAGTTGAAGACATCTAGGAGTATTTTCCCAGCAAGTGAAAAGCATAAGATCTCAGTGCTTCTGAAGGATTATTAAAAATACATGTTGTTTGTGTTGTTAGCTATGTGCTATGAGCCTCCTTGAAAAGTATATGTGGAGGAGGGTTTGGGAGAAAGTTAGGACTGGATATTGAAATGGTTTGTAGTTTCTGGATCCCAAACATAGTATGATAAAGTTCTATAGTGTCTTAAAATTACAAATAAAAATATTTTAGAGATCTTGTTTTTGTTACTCGGTGATAGAAAAAAAATTTTTCTAATTCCACTCTCTTCATGCCATTGTAAATGTGCAAATACTCTTTGAAAGTCACTGGCTTTTCCTTAAGTTGTCTTGTGGAGATCTGATATACTTTTTATATATTTTTGTATTTCCTCTTTTAATGAAAATAATTGCACCAACTCGAGGTATCTGGTGATTTTTAAGCCTGATCTCAGTGCCATACTCTTCTTCACAGCAACACAGACTGTTACATCACAGATGGTGAAGGGAGCAATAATCAACATAAGAGTATTTCTAAAACAATAAACATAAGTTCACTTGAGGACAAAATAACATTTAAAAAGAAGAAAATTAAAAACAATGTTGTCCAATAACAGAAAGTTTTCTGGTAGGTGACATTCCTTTCAGAAAGGCATCAATATGTTTTAAAATGGCTAGGAATGTAATTTGGAAGATTTAATTTGAAGTAGATATTAAAGGATTAATTGTTTGAAGGTTTTTCTTCTAGACATTGAAGATGATAATTCAGCTATGCAATGTCATTTTCCTCATCTTAAATTTCTTCATTGCACAAAGAGCGGGTGTAGTCACTACTAATGCTGCTTTATTTTTGAAGATCAGTAGTACAGTACACTGTTAGCATGAACAGTAGTGACCCAATCTTCATGCATACATATTAAACATATTCAAACCAGTTATTTTTGTTTGAAGGATGTGTCTTGGAAAAAACCACCTGATGGTATGGTAACAATATCAGCTGAGAATATGATTTAAAGCCTCCTGTTGTTGCATTACATCTCAAATAATTGAACTGCCAAAACTGGCTAGAGAAGGGCCAAGTTTCCCAAAATGGCTCTGGTAAAACTCTACTGTGACTCATACAAAAGAGAAAAGAAAGATAGGCTTTTCAGCAACATGCATCTCTGAAGTAGATTTCCACTGCAAAAGTGAAAAGTTTTGGTCTGTTGGAGTCTGTATGTGCTGGTGTCCTCCACCTCCATCCCAGACCAATACTTTCCAGCTCACATCAGCAGGTAGAGGTCCTGCTTCAGAAAAGCATCCAGCAAGGTACCTCAAGGAACACCTTTTCAGTGCAGTCAGGCCCAGAAACATGTTTGAATTAGACATCACAATACTTTCCATTCACAGATATTAAATGGATAGGTGCCTTCCTGATCAATACCACATGCTTCATTTTCTATACCTAAAACCAGACTATCTGCTTGCAATGATTTTTAACACTGCCATTTTCCACATATCTGGGTATCAGTCTGCTCCACCTTCTGACACTCTGCTTTCCTGGCTGAAGGATTGTCTCTCTGCCTTTGGAGTGCTTGTTGCTGACAAGGTGTGTTTCATGGATCTTCAGTGCACACCAGACCAGATCTCGCTGGAAAAGGATTGCTCTACCAACAGGCTGACTCACCCTCTAGGCTGGAGGGGTGATATGTTGGTGTCTGGGTCAGGAGAAGTTTATTACAACTGAAAATCAGCTGTGGTGATGGGTATGTGAGTGTGGTACAGGAGTTGTCTGCTGTCTTGAGAAGCTGGTGTGAAGGCTTCATGCTGTGCGATGGCCTCTCCTCACTTTGCTGGGAATGGCTGATTGCTGATGGCATGGCTGCTTGAGAAACATTGTACTCAGAGAATTAATTCTGGAGTTACACTGATTGTACTGATCATTAATTCACTCTTGTCTGTTCACTAATTTCCTTCAGTACGAACAGCACAGAGTCACAGGGGAGAAGGTAAACACACTAGGAGGTGCTGATCAGAAAGAGAGAAGGGAAGGAGCCTTTATGTGGAGCGCGAGACAGGTGTTTTGTTGGAAGTATAGGGAGATACTAGTGAATTTTGGTTTGCCTTAAATGAGACCTTCTCTTAAAAGATCATGTGCATGAATGGTTTGAAATATATTTTGAGAATTGAATGTTTTCCATGGAAGAAATGCATATTTGCTAATTTTTCTCATCAACTTCAAATACAAAGCATTCTCTAGCTAACATTTCTAATAGGACAGGTTCTTTAATGGTTGCTGGTTACTTTACTGAGATTTAAGATGTGCTACATGAACACAATGATAGTGTTTTGCTGAAATGGAGATGGCATCCAGGTTGAGGGCCACTCATAAATAGACCTAATGCTTCTAGAGATGAAGTTGTAAAGCTCTCTAAAAAGCTTCTAGAGCACAGTAGCTTTTATTGAGTTCAAAATTAAGAGTGGATGTATCTGACATGTGGATCATTCCTTTAGTTTTTCTTTTGTTGTTCTCCTTAAGTTCTTATAGCAAAATTTTTGGGATTCCCACAAGTACTGAAAGAGGTTGTCACAAGTTAATGAAGCTGTTGTCTAATTGTGCCTCCTGGCCTCTGGATTTCGTATCCCAGAGATGCCAAGGCTTTCCTGGAGACAGGGGGATTTGGCTGGTGATTGCAAATAGTTACAGTAGTGCCGTGTGCTGTGTGAACTGTGAGCACACAGGTTGCTGACAGGCTAGTCCTGAAGCTCCGTCAGACTCCGAGCTGCAGGGCAGTGCTGCGGTGAGCTCAAATGTTCCTGATCCGGCTTTGCCCTCTGGTGGTCCCCGCTTGAAAGATTGCCGGGACTCGGGAGAGGAAAAGGCTTCTGACTCTGAATTCAAAGATCTAAGGAAATGGCAGGTTTGTGTGATGGGTATAATAATAGCAAAGACTAAAGGAAGGAAAGGTCTTGCAGATTTCAAGACTGATGCCAAGGAAGAGTCTGAGGCAGGGAGATTCAGTGCTCCTGCATTGAGGTAAGCCTAACAAGGAATTTTGCTAACAGGCAGTTCCTCACTGGTCTGACCAATCCTTTGACATGACAAATGCTAACAACTGAAAAAACCCACAAGTATTTTCCTATTAAAGCTCAGTTCCTTACCTGATTATGAAGACACAGCCCATAAGACTCTATTATATCTCAGTAATAGAGAGAACTTGGCAGAGCTGGGAGCTTTAATGAGAGGCATCCTCTCATTGGCCTTCAGAAAGTTAGGAGTAACACTAAAGGGCTTTCATGAAGCGTGGTCTTTCATTTAAATGACAGATGCATTTTGAGGGGAGACTTTTTTTTTATTTTTACCACTTGGGTGGTTTATGTGCTGGCAGTCGTGCATGTGTGTGAATAAAACTTCTGCTTCTTTTCTCAAAAAGGAATCTAGCAATTGTTTATAGGCTGTAAGGGAAAGAAATGCTCATCTGAGAATACAGCTGAAGTGTAAATCAGGTGCCAAGCAACAATTAGAATAAAGAATAGTGTGTTACAGTTTGAGGAGAACAGCTCTGGTAGGCAATACCAAAAAATGTACACATTTTGAATGTCTAGATATAGCTTTATTTAATGTTTCTGCTGTTTTTCTTTCTATTTTAAACTAGGGAGCAAAGAGGTGAATGCATTTCAGGGAGAGGATGTTTTATTTTCCCAAACAAAAGATTTTTTAGTATGGAGAAAAAAGTTTTGAATAGTTGTAGTTATATCTAGTAATATAAAAAGAGCTAAACAGATCCTCCCTTTTTACTTTTTCAACATTCACAAGCAGAAAGCTGCCAGTGAAAAGAAAATCAATGTATTTACAGTGGATATGCAAATGTAGGGTTAATTTCTGCAATATTTCTTTGTGGAAAGATCACACAGGGAAATTGCTACTGATATATGACTAAATAAAATCTAGGGCACAGCACAAGATTATGTATTTTGATATATTTTTCATCACATTCTGAAATAGCCTGGATATAGGAGACCACGGGCTTTAGTGTTGTCATGCTTGGACATTGCAGTTATCATATCCCATCGCATGTTCTTTCAAAGAATAGAGCAATAAAATAATATTTCCTACCATCTATATGAGCACATATACCTCCCTTCTTGCAAACATTTGTTTTGTCTTTTGTGTTCTGCTTTCTGACTTTAATTATTTAAGCCTTGCAAAGCAGTGTGCTGAAAATGGGCAGTGCTGTACAGTTCTGTTATTCTGTCTGTATCACCTCAGCTGAAATTGATCCAAGCATCCCTACACCCAGAAAATGGTGTCCTGAGAAAGATGTCAAAGCATTACTAAAAAGCAAAAACTCAAAAAGCACTGGAAAGCCAACATCTCACAGAGATTAGCATATTGTTGTTTTTACACCAGAAATTGCAAGCTTTTGTGTACCTAAACTCATTCTCTCCATTTCATTGTAACAGGGTTCCACTGATATTTTGAACCGATGGTAGGAGAAGGAATAAATTTATACTTGAAATACTCATGTCTGTTAATATTTTGAAGTTAAATCTTTCTTGCTTTCCTATTCAGATTTGCTGGCTTGGTCTTTAGCAACAATAGAAAAAATACTTCTCTTTTATCCCAGTGTGAAAGAACCACATTGCTACTGGTTCTGATTCCAGCAATCCATTTTAGTAAATAGGGTTTCTTCTTAACATAACTGCACCTGTAATCACAGCATGTGTGGAGTTGGAAGGGACCCATAAGAACCACTGTGTCCAGCTCCTCGCCCTGCACAGGAACATACCCAAGAGTCACACCATGTGCCTGAGAGCATTGTCCTAAAGCTTCTTGAACTCTGTCAGTCTTGGTGCTGAAACCACTTCTTTGCAGATCCTGTTCCAGTGCCCAACCACCCTCTGAGTGAAGAACCTTTTTTTATTTTCCAACCTAACCCTCCCCTGACACAACTTCAAGCCATTCCCTCGGGTCTTGTCACTGGTCACCACAGAGAAGAGATCTTCCCCTCCTCTTACCCCCACAAGGAATTTGTAACTGCAATGAGGTCTCCCCTCAGCCTCCTCCTCTCCAGGCTGAACACACCAAGTGCCCTCTGCTGCTCCTGATGCAGCTTCCCCTCAAGGCTCTTCACCATCTTTATTGCCCTCCTTTGGACTTTCTCTAACAGATTAGTATCTTCCTTATATTGTGGTGCCCAAAACTGCCCACAATATTCCAGGTGAGGCCGCCCCAGTGCAGAGCAGAG
>WBMV01004632.1:0-24338 GCA_013396655.1 Campylorhamphus procurvoides
GCACCTCCTCTGCCTCGCTCTCCAGGTATTAACAAAAACATACTTTCTTAGTATAAAAGAAATTAAGCACTGGAATTACAATTTTAAATAGTATAAAATCTACATTTGCTTAGGAAGACTTAATAAATCTACCACAAACCAGAATATTTATTTTTCAAGCAAAGTTCTGCGTCAAGTTATGTTTCAGTTTGGTGCCTGAACAGTGACTGATATTCATATCTTGAGCTATTAATCTGCTACAGTCAACCAGCTGTATTACATACAAACAAACATTTGCTTCTGGTCTGTGCAGCAGATTTTCTTTGAACTACTCAGAGGTTACAAAAGAAAGAGAATCTGCCTTCATATTTCTGGCAGATTCTCTCAATCCCTTACTGCCGTCAGGGTAATTAACAGTTTTAGGCCGGGTACAGAGCATCAAGAGGATGACTGGAGTTCAGGACTAGCTGGTGTAATGAAAAGGTATGGCTGAACTGGTTTGGGGTGAATGTGGGAAAACCTTTCCTGAAGTTACTGAGATACTTTCAACAGATGTATTCCTTTTCTTCTCTCCTCTATGAAATTATGAAAATACTGAAAAATACTTCATTTGTTCTAAGTGATAAACAATAGTATGCATCGATAATCTCTTGTGATACAGTTTTAGAAATGTTCAAAAAATGCTAATCGTGACTGAATTGGCTTGTAATGAAGATGATCAAATATTTAATTGTAGATCTGCAAATAAACATCTACAGGCTTTGCTCTTTAAATCATATTCACTAAAATGCCTAATACCATGTTGTTCTTTATTTTCTGCCTGCTCCTGAGATGTCCCTTGCCACAGGAATGTGAAGAAGGTTTTGAAGTCTGCCTCCAATGTACACACATTCTTGGAAAAGAAACAGGAATAAGAGAGCTGGAACACTTTCAGAAATCAGCTGGGGCTGGAAGAACAGGAAAGATTACAGATAGTAACCATGTCTTCAGTTATATCTGTGTGACTGAATATAGTACCACAGCCCCAGATAATAGTAGTCCTTTGGACTTGGATCCAGTGTCCTGTATAACTGCAGTGTTTCTGCTGTAACTCACTTGCATAGCTTCTCAGTAGAAGTATGTGGAGGTTTGGGTTTACTCCCTGCCAAACCCAGCTGCTGGCCACACAGGCTCCCCCCTCCCAAGAGAGAAGAAAAAAAGTCCCAAAAGAAAATGGTAGTAAAAGTATATATATATTCACATATATTTGAGTTATATAAAATTAAACACTATGAATATACAGAACAAGAATTCCAAACAACCCCAAAAGGGAAAAGGGGGAAAAGGAAAAGGGAAGAGGGACAAAAATGGGTAAAAACAAAACAAAACAGATACACACACTTGTAAACTCAGGGAAAAGCTCAACAAGTAATTAACACAATAAATTCTCATCAAACTTCCCTCAAGAGAAGCAGTTTGTCTACCTCCATGCGGCTTTCAGGCAACAGCTCTCAGATAGGCCTCAGCTCATATAGATAAGAGATAAGTCGACACACTGAGACCTGTTGTCCTCCAAACACCCAAAAGGAAGAGAGAGAAAGAGGAAACCTTCCTCCTTCTCCTTATATATAACTGATTACATGAAGGAATGGTGGGGAATACTTCCTTAGCTATAACACTGTTACTACGGGAGACCTAGACCAAAACCAAGAAAACTAAACCACGACAAAGTAATTGAGGTATAACCCCCGAGTGTACAGTTTCCAGCTGCAGAAGTATTATGTTTGGAAGTAGCTCAGGTACTTCTGAACAGTATAGCTGTACCTCCTTCAATATAGCTATACCTTGAGAGCTTTAGCACTGTCAGACATGTATGGACATATATGAACCATGTTTTTCTATGGATAAGATTAAAATCTAATTCAGATTTTTCCATCATATAATTAAAAACTCATACTGCAGCCAATAGGGACATCTAAAAGTAGAATTCGATTTCAGGTTGTGACATCTTCTGCACAAAACCTATACATTTATTTCATCCAATTCAGGCTGGGAAATAACATAACTCATCAAAAAAGCATAATTTTATCATTACTTATTCATTTTGTTTTGTTATTCCTGTAGATTAATAAAATGCTCTAAATTTTAAATCTTACTGAATATAAAGGTCAATTAGTGTGTGTTTCTGGCACTCTGAAATTCTGAAGAACAATGTTAAACCCTTATGCACCTAAGAAAGAATCAAATCAACATCATTGGTATTCAGCTTATGGTCTGATAACTTGCCAAGTGTTTTAGCAATAGAGTGCACAAATACTTCAGAATGCTTGAAATCCACAGTAATATATACACATATGCAATACAGAATTCAAAGTAATTGATTGGCTACCTCCTTAGATTAGATTTAAGGGTCCCTCCACTGGTGCAGAAAGAAGGCATAGCTGATGTAGTATAGCAACAATTAGGAGCAGTCTTATTGTTACAGAGAAACCTGCATTTTCTGAATTCTTCATTATATTTCAGGGAGATGAGTTTTATCCTAAGAGAGCTGGCTACTATGGAAAAAGAATCCACTTGTGCAGGTTTTCAAATCAGAAGGAAATGCAAATGAACTATGGAAACGCAGCCACTTCTGTGATTCAATGTAATAGTTGTCAAACAGGTTTGTATAGTATTTGTCTCTTATTACAGGAAATGAAGATATGGTTGCAATTTGCTAGAAACCTCAGAATAAACTCTAGGCTAACAAAATATGGTAATTCTTCTTTGTTGCTTGAATGTCAGTTTATGGAAAGTATGGAATATCCACTGATAACTGAATTTCCAAAAGCAATTAGATCTTTGTACTTTGTGTTTTCCTCAAAGAACATTTATATCATTATTATATTAATATTTTTAAATATTAAAAAATGCATGTTATGTCAATATACATTGTAGACTAAACTATTCAAAAAGTCAAAAAGACATTGTGTTATACTAAAATCATTATTATCTATTAATAATAAATATATTGCTATGAATGTTGATCCATCGATAAAACTACCTAAGAAAAATGAAGGAACTTGATAAAAAAGTAAAATAAGAAAAAACCTAATGGAGAAGCAATTTATAAAAGTTGCTTTAATACATTCAGCACATTCTTCTCAATACAATACAACAGTACATTTTTCTGAAGTTGGAGAAAAGTTTGTTCAACCATGACGTAGCAAAACAGGTACAAAAGCTTCTATTGCAAAGACTAACAAAGGAAAGGCAGTCTATTTCTTTTGTTCAGCAGATCTTATTTTCCCTGAATTCAGAATGTTATCTCCTTTCTCAATGACAGTTATTTTGTCAGTCCTGGTCTAAGTTGCAGAGGCAAAACATGAAAAGAAATATAAGTCAGGTGTGAATATTATCAATGCGATCATTAATGAAACATGAATTGCAGGGCCCAGAATTCTTCCTGTTACACTTATTCATTATAGACAGTTCCGTTTGCAAGTACATACAGGGAGAGAATTTGTTATTGGTAAGAAAAGAAATGTGCCAGGGGTTCACTTTTAAGCTCCAAGATTAATGAGTGAGTTCAGAATTTCCTTCAAAATAAATCTCTTTTTACTCTTACATGGTGTATGAGTTCACCTTCCATTTTTTTCCAATGAGAATTTGTTTTGAAAACACTGAGACACAGACCAGTTGTCAGTGGAAAAGACAACTGAAAACCAAAGAAAACCACCTCCAGTCAGAGTACATTATGCTGTCTCTGCATTAAGCGTTTAGGCTGTACATTTGTGCTTCTGGTACAGAAGCTGGACTCCAACATACTCCCATTTTATGAAAAACTTACTCTGAAAGGTGGAAGCAAACTTTCTAAAACCAAAAGTTTTGTCAGCAATTAAAATGGCTGAAGGATGGGCCCATGCTGCAGAACAAAGATTCTCTGGAGGGCAAAACAGCTTGTGATTTCTTTTCTGGTGAGTTTGTGAGTTGCTTCTCTGGTGTGATTTTCTGTATGATTTACTAATTATTCTGGAAAACCCAGTCTGAAATTCAATTCTTATGTCTTTCCAATCCATATTCCAGACTCAAAAGAATGTAAAGTAAGTTTGATTTTCATTAGTAAATTCTTGTTTGACTAAAGAAGTTACAAAGGCCACAGAGATTTAAATCTCCTGCTTTGTGAGTTTGACTGAGTCACTGCTATACACTAATATTGTGTTTTTTCTTTGAGCATTTTTGAATGATGGATGACTCACATTGATATTAAACTCATTAAATATGTCTTTTGGGGGAAAAACAACTTCAAAACAAGTTTCATTTCAATTTCACCACACCTCAAAGCGCTTATTAGATAGAATATTATTTGAGTCTCTGATAAAATGGTAGTTTTCAAGCTACTTAATTGAAGGCTGTATTCCTTATATTTAATAAAAAATATTTCTCTGTTATGTAGACAAGACTATTTATTTATAATGTAGGAAAAGGTCACATACTTTTATTTTGTTTGTATATTTTTGACAGCAATGTGGATTTTCTTCATTGTTTCAGGCTGTTTACTTTGCACTTCTCTAATACAAACTCCTTTGGCATTTACTGGATCCTTTTCCCTGTAGGCTGAAGTTCTCTTCTTTTTTTTTTAATTAGATTGACCTTTTGGTTCACTTGGCTGCCTCAAAATGACTGAGAATGACTGCTCTTTTGGAAGACAAGTTGAAATCAGCACTGAGAGACTCAAAACAGTCATGTGAAATAAAAATATTTTATGCAGCTACCCCGGCACTATAACTGCATAATCATTATGTTCATAGCCTCTAACACAAAGAAATACTGGCCTCTGCAAATTTTGTGACATTTTAATTATGACAGGTTTTTTTTTTCTCATCTTCTTGAATGAGCACTTCTATAAGTGGTCTTTATGACTAATATTTTCAGAGTATATTTTTATTGTCCCATAATGATTTGCCTTTTTATGCTTCCAAGTTACAAACAGTAAACTTTTACTACAAAGTGTAAGTTCGTTTGCTACTGTCTGTTATACAAGGTCTATTTCTATTCATTCTACCAGAATCATAGAAAGAAATGACTATTGAAGTTACATTTTCTAGGTTTAAGACTGAAATCTATTTTGTTCTGCGAGCACTTACACATCATTCAAGTAGTCTAGAAATAAATAAGAAGAGCATCCTTTACAGGCTTATTAAACTTGTTTTAAAAATTTAATAGGTGAGACACAAATTCTTTTTCATTTTTACCAGGAAGACAATAATCAGCAAAGTTCACATTTTCATTTAGAGCCATTAGAGGAGTGTACCCAAAGACAGGGAGTGAAGGAAGTCTTTTTTCCTATGTCTTAAGTGGTGAGAAGGAGTTGCATTCTCTTATTTGCAGGAGATTGGTAGATTTTCAAGATAAGGGACTAGAATGACTGATCCAGCTAATCACTGAATCACTGATATACTAATATGCCTTCCACAACATGGCCTCTTGTCTCTCTTGCCTCTATATGAGCTTAAAAGCAGGCCAACATTGTGCCCTGCAACAAGGTGTCCAGCTATCACTGCTGAACTGACAGTAGCATTAGCTGAAGGTTTTGCTTTTTCCTCTTAGTACTGACCTTTAGAGCCAGTAGTTCAGTGACAAACATTGCTATTTTTGGAATAGTAAGATCACCAGCTGTACCTGTTGCTTTCTTTCTGCTTCTGTAAAGCCACATCTTACCATTATATTCTTTGATCAGCCTCTGTCTTTTAATGGTAATTTCCTGGATCCATATATAAGCACTTCAGTTAATAACCCACTTCTAGTATAACCTTTTTAGGATGTCTACTTCATCCATTTTAAAGGGTAATAGACATTATTAATTTCCGGACCACACTGAAATATTACATATTTCTTGTATGTAATAATCTAGAAGGCCTACCATCAAACCTGATCATTGTTGTTTTATAAGGAAGCAGAAAGGTTTCCCCTCACCTCTTTCCCAGTCTCTTTGCTCTAATCCTGAATGCTTTTCTCTGTAACACAAGGACACAGAATCTTAGCTATTCGATACAAAGAATTTGTCATAAACCAAACTTTTGCATCTCTTTGAGCAGACACTTAATATGCCCTTGCAATGGGTTTTTACTAGAGCTGTTGCCAATCAGTGTCTTACCTGCAGCTGGAGAAGTAATTGTTCCATCATTATGCCATTTATTTATGCAGTGTAGGATTTATACCTCCAGCACCGTTTCTAAAGAACTTTATGTAACAGGCTGTTCATTGTTGTAGAATTTTTACTGTGCACGTTCCTTGCATTAGTCTAGTGAAATTCAGATGGTTGTAGGAAATGTTAATGTAAATATTTTCATAAATTAATAAAATTAATTTTATTCATTTCAGAGGAAATGGAAAAGCCCTTCATCCTCTTAACAACTAGATAGGTGTAGTTTGAATAGATGAGAGGGAATGGTACATCATGTTATCTTACATTTTCAGGGTTGGTAAGTCAAAAAGATTAACAAACTGAACAACTCTTTGGACAAATTTTGTCCTGAAGAGGTTTCATTCCACTTTAAAGAATGAATAAAAATCCAGTGTTCTAAAACACAGTGAAGTGTAAGAAAACTAATCTATCCAATCTTAAGGCATTAATTAAGTTAAATATTAATTCAACTTTTTAGTAATTGAAAGTAATCACTAATGCATTCTCTAAGGAACCAGAAAAATATTCATTATCAGCCAACTTAAATATTTGTTCCAAAGCTCCGAGACTTCATAACAAAATAAATTATTTCCTGCCATAATAATTTTTTAAAACAACAGCTCTATTTTTGAATGCTGTTTCAAACTTAGAAGGTGCTTAAATGATTTTCTGTTTTCATATTTTCACATTATAGGAGGAACTAGACATTTTTTTCTAATAATTTATGAACAGTATACTAAGATATACTTTAAACATGTTGAGAAAAACTTTAACACCTCAGCCTTCCCAGTGTGCATTTCCCACCACATTATGCAGTGTAGCAGAATTAAAATGTAATGAATGCATTCTCATGAATTCAAGACATTATTTTTACTATCTGTAGAACTTAATGTGTTCTGCTTCATCAATACAGTGACTTGGTTGAAAACAAGTGTTTCTTTCCATTTGAAAGCATTTTGTTTAATTTCCTTAATAATGCAATGAAGAATTTTTTGGATCCAGCTGAATAATTTTAAAGTCTTTCAGCATTCTGTAGTATTATTGGTATATTTTATATTGGTTAACCCTCATAGATACAGAAAAACTAGAATTAAATTGACAGCACTTTATTTAAATCTATAACTTCAGAATTCCCCCAAGGTTTGATTAAAAATGCCATAGTTAATTTAATTTTTGGTAGATACTTACATACTACCACCCTCCTCTGTGTCAGACTAAACCCCTTAGTGGTAAAATGCGACTTACTGAATAAATCTCCTAAATGGAGGAAAGCTCAGAGAATATGAACAAGTATGATATGCTGTGAAGCTCAAGGAATAATGTAGGATGTCTGATCACAGCTGTTGCATAAAGCTGAGTTCATTGCCCCACAAAGGGGAATTGGAACTTGCTCTTAATTTTTAATATCTATCAAAGGTTAAGCAGATAAGGTGGTGGTGTAAATGTTTCTTCCTGAGTTCATTAAGAGAACATAAATATCTCTCTGACATAGTCAGACTAGCATGGAGGGAGAGAATTCATGATTCAGCCCAACATAGGGTATAAAAAACGATACCAATGGGCTTGAGCTGACTTCAATCCACATATGCCCTCCTGTCCATTGAAGGGACAGCCAGAGTATTGGACTCTGACACCCTCCCTCCATTATATGAACATCAACTCTTGCAAAAGTCTGAATTCCAAACTATTTTCTGCAAGAACATTACCATTTTCCTTGGAGAAACACATTAGCAGCCTATACACACACTACAGTTATTTTCCTTCATCCTAGAGATTAAAATGTTGCCATTCAGCATAATGAGACATAATTATGAGCCGTATGGCAAAAGTGCCAAAAAGAATTGTTGGAGGTGTACCTGCTGTCTTTGGTATGTCTGAATTTGGTGTAAGAATGTTGCTTACACCAAATGTTTATATAAATAAGAATGTTTATTGTTTTTGAGAATGGTCCACAGCAAACTTATATTTTGTGATGACTAAAGTTTCATTTTTTGCCTCATCAATCTCATTAAAATCAAGGAGTTCCATAGGTTTATAAAATTAAACTGGATATACTCAAAATATAATATACAAACCTGTGAATTAGAGGTATCTCTACATATTATCAATCCAAGACAGCATGGAAAGATGATGGCATTTTAGTTGGCATTCTTAATAATGAAAGGAATTTTCCTTGCAGAATACTTTTATTATAAATGAATACAGAATATCATTAAGAGGTTTTTTTTCCCTTTGTGATGTGAAAGAAGAGTAATAAAACACTTGGTTTGTGCAACTGTATCTAATCTGTTTTAGTACTATCTCTGTAGTTGGTTTAGCAAATACTAAAAGAAGTCAAAGTGATAATGAAATTTAAGTACCTTATAGAACAAATGCAGTGTTGAAATATTGACTGAATTGGAAAGTAATTTGTCATTGGTGTAACTGCATCCATTTATTGTTGTTAATGTGTTATCTTTTTACTAATATTTTGGGGTATCAAAATTAACACACTGCTACATCACTTTGTTATAGAGACTGAGAAAAACTCCATTTACAATTATGCTCATGTAGAATTACTCTGAAAACAGGGTGTGGGGATAGCAGGAAGGGATCAAAGAAAGTGTCCTAGTAACTCCATCATAGCTTTCAAATAGTTATGTAACTTCACAGAAAAAGGGCAGGGAGTTGCAGAATTGTCAAGATCTAAGTTAGTAGTATTTTAGGTGTTTTATGCAGATGAAGTCTGTACAAAATTTAGGACAGTGAAAAATGAGGCTATTCATTTTATAGTGCAATCACTTTCTAGGTCATCCCTTTATATAATATAAATTTGATCTCTTCTTATTACTACTAAAACAGGGTTTCAAAGAAAATGCATGGATTGGTTAATATATATGGGCTTCTTACTTTTGTTATTCTGCTTACAGTTTTACAAGACTGATGCCGTATTGTGGGAGCAAATAACAGGTAAACAATCTTTCCAATTATAATGCCTTCACAGGCAGTACTTCCTGGCAGATTTTAGCAAGATCTTCTTATAATACTCCTCTAATATTATATAATAAAATAGAAGATCATTTGAAACCAATCTATTTTGCAAATTGTATTCAATTAAGTCTCTTTTTTAGTGGTATTTGGAAGTGTAGACTCAAAACTTGTAAGCTGTTCCTGATTCTTCAAACCAGTGATGCAGCAAAAAGGGTTTAATACTTATAAGAGCTAAGGAAATGTCTCTTGAAGTAAAAGCCATACTATATCCTGAAGCCAGAGGACCAGCTTGATCCTACCCAGAATGAAACAAAAAAATAAACTCAAAGATAATTATCAAAAGATAGGAACAAGGAGAAATTTATGCTGTTAAAGCACTGAATGATCTCCTTTGCTTTGGTGGGTTTCTCAGTTGACTATATAGAGAGTTGGTATAATTTGGTATAACTGTTCTTATATTGTATCTGTAATTCTGTGGGGAGAATTCATAGGATGTATTAAAAATGGCAGTAATAGAGGGGCGATGGTCTAGTGCAGCTCTGCTCTGCGCAGTCATAGGGCCCTATGCCTGCCTGGACTGCTCTGTCTACAAGAGGCAACATCTCATTTCAGGGACCAATAATTTCCTTTCTAAATTCTATAGCGATTCATCTTTTTAATCAAGAAATGTAAACTATTCTCTGTTTCAGGAAATTAGACATTTTTTTGCACTTTTTATTTTTCCTAAAAGAAAAAAAAATGGCAGATTTGTGGAGATCTTTGATGTTTCATTTAAAGTATGCAGCTTTAGAGAGAATACCTAGAAAAGTAACTGGATGAGACTTTGAGGATGTGTAGATGAGACTTTGAGAAAGCAGTATTGAATTTCATTGATTTATCATGCAAAGGCCAGGAGTATGTGCTGGAATAAACTGTAGGCATTAATAAACTCCCTGGAAGCTTGATAAGGATATGCTCAAAAGGGAAAGAGAAAACTATTTAGATAAGACCATATCTATGAGACTAGAATGTGATTATTTTTCTGGTATTCAGAAACATTATACAAATTACGCATAACTGGCATTTGTCAGGATGACCAGATTGACTAAAAATGTGAGCTTTAGTAAGACAATCTCTCTGTCCTACAGATTTTTATTTTCAATTTTAATTTAAATGCTCTGCATAAGATAGAAGCAATACAGGTAAAAAATTTCATTTCAGATTTCAACATGTTCTGCTACATGAAAAGTAAATTGGAAAAGGATGGAGTTAAATAAACAGTATTCTAAAGAACAGGAAAAAGTATTAATAATGGTAAAAACAGTGTACCCCATGTATTTGATCCATTTCATGCCAGTTATTTATCAGTTTTGAATTCAGCTCCAGATATGCAAGATTCTGTGACTGAATTTCTCAGTGATTCATAATAAATTAAGATAAACTGGTCTCAGGGAATCACTACAGGAATGAGACTTCATACATTGCAAACTTACATTAGTAACATTGTACATACAACTCTGTGTGTGTTTGACTTCGTTCTGAATGCTGTGTATAAGATGCAGTGAAAATGTACATTCCTGGCACGCTATTTCATAAGTAAAGGATTCTGAAGTAAATGCCTCTGTGTAGTTGTATATCACACTTCACTTGAAAGACAACAGCTGCCCCACATCATCACTGCAGTTCCAGATGTTCAGTGATGACAGAGTTTTCTTTTTTCATTACATATCAATGGTGTAATGTTTCATAATACGTGTCTTACAGACAGGAAAAGAGAACACATTAGTTTGATGCATGTTTCAGATAGAGAACAGCTGTATTTGAAAGGTCATCCTTAGATACCATTCAGAAAGTCCTTACCCTCGTAAAAGAAAACAAATCTTTCTCCGTCATGCATACCATTTTAAATCAAGGCATCTTTCCTAAATCATGATTTTTTTTTTTTCAAGTTTGGCTTCATCAGGAAAGAATATGAAACTTCAAATTACAAATTACAGATGACTTCATAGTAGTAAATACTAACACAACAGGTAGGGCCTCTGACTGAGCTGTGTCAGAAGTATCTCAGCAACTACTGTCTTGTAAGGAATACCAAGGGCTGAGGCCTTGGTCTCAGTTTCTTAGGACTATTTATATTGAACATTAGCTCACAGAGTCACTGACAGAACCTGGTTTATTTCTAGTAGGTCATAATTTTTGCATCATCATGTGGGGCATCCTTTAGTCTTTTCTGCAAGAGTACAAATAACATGTTTACATAAAAAAATAAAGGCACATTAATCTTTGCCTCAAATTCCTCAGCATCACTGGCAGAACCTTACTTTGCATCCCAGTAGCAAATCCTTCAAACATACATCTGCTAAAAACCTAAGGTAACATGATGATTTTTTGACATAAGTCTGCTACCTTATTGAATTGCTAAAAGAACATAATGCAAAATTATAATAATAACTGTCCTTTTATCCTGAGGTAGTCCAATTATTCAGGCACCTATCTTGTGTGCAGGAGTCACCATGAAACAACTCTTTCTAAGAGGAAGTGGTACTACTAGTGACAATGTCATGAATTTTAAAATTATATTTGGGATATTTAATTCCTTCTTCAGATGTAGAGAAGAACAATAGGTCTGAGTTTTTCCCAGTTATGACCATAATTTAAACTGCTGGCAAAAAAAGGGTGTGGTACTTGGGGAACAGGCATATGTTAGAAAGGTGAGAGGAAATAATGTCATTATCCAAACAATTAACCTTTAATCTTTGAAGTAACTTACTGAATCTAGACATGAAAACTTGTTCCAGACAACAGTGAATGTAGTGGCAAAATCTTTTAAATGTTTTTTATAGGGCTTGGACTGAATTAAAAATGCTTCACTGTTGCTTAAAAATATGTCTCACAGAAGATATTTCTTCACATGAATATTTAATTTAACTTACATTTTGGCTTTCATGCTTACTTTCTGAAAAAAATAGGTCTTTCATGTAAAGTAAAAAGTTTATGTTATTCAAAGCAAAATCCCAAGTGAATTTGAACAGTGATCTCAGAAGCTATAAAAAAGCTTTATACACTATTAATCAGATATATGTCTCTGTGTGTGTGTGTGAGTGTGCAGTTCAGTCAGTCAGCATATAAAAAGTCAAATTATCTAACTAGCCAACAAAATAACTTAATTTTTCAAAAAAAAATATTCAGAATAAAGCACCAGGAGAAATATCGACAGTAATTCAAAATGTGTTTTAAAATGTAGCTGTGAAGCTATTGTGATTTTTTTTGTAACTGCAAATTAATCAATTTCTAGAAGCATGATTTTTTTTTTAAATATAAAAGTACATAATCCTTTTTGTTGGTATAATTGAAATTGGCAGAAACTGCCTTTAATGAATTTTTAATGAAACCACATCATTTCTTCTTTTCACCATATTGCAATATTGTTCTCAAACTGAGATGCCCACCATGAATTTGACAAGTTCTTCCCCAAAAGTATTATAATAAATACACTTTATGCTTGAAGGTAAATTTAAATTTTTCATTAATAAAATCATATCATGGACCAAAAAAATTCTTATCTCTAACATACTCAGATAATATCATATTACAGCTATACAACAAAAAACATATGGGAAGGTATCTTGGAAGACAAATTATTGTATAACTTCTGCAAATTCCTGTTATCTAGACTTATACTTTTTTTTTTTTTGGCATGTCAATGCCCTAAATATGAGACAGAGATGTTATTACACTCAAGTATTTTCAGTGTGGCCCTCAAAAATCTCTTTTCCCTGACAATTTTATCTAAATAAGACCATGTTTGCAATGATAATGCACTGGACATAACATAAGGTCATAAAAGCAGCAAGATGTAATCTGCAATACTGTTTAAAAAAAAGTTATCTGGATGACTTTGGTATCTTGTGGGACTGTTTATAGGTGTGTGCAGCAGTTCTTTCCAGAACACATCAAGTTAGAATGAACATACATTTGGAACATAGGGTACATACATCTTGGTGTACACAGTCATCTTTGAAAAGTGATGTTAATACATGCATCCAAGAATCTTTGAGATGTTCAAGCACCTCACAACCACCGATGGGCTCCATAAAGAGTCAGTATATTTATCTGCAATCAGATATTATCAAATAATTTTTGAGAATGAGATTTTTGTTTCTGTCTTATTCCCAAAACTGCCAAAAATTATACCTCCTCATACATTAACACCTAATTACACACTGAGAGTTCTAATGATAAAGAAAGCTTGTATGTGAAAGAATACAAACTATTGTTAATAGCATGATGGTGAGTTTGTCTAGAAAGGATTAAAATGATGCTTGACTCACTGAAATACTGACATTCTAATATCAATTTGAGTTTGTATACATGGTACCACGTGTTTAACTAATCCTGATTATTCAGGATTCATACAGAAAATGCATCTTTCTAATCTTATTCTATAGATAAAACTGACTAAAAAAAATAACAAAAAATATAATGATTGAAAAAGTTTCAAATTATTTTGTTGCTTGATATCATTCCTTTGTTGAGATTAATTATAATTATTCTTTTTATAACACATTAATAAAAAAAGGAGAGCTAAAGCAAATATATATTCCATATATAGAATCACAGAATTAGGTTTTAGAGTTTGAAAGGGCCTCTAAGATCATTGAGTCCAACCCTTAACCTAAAAGTGCCAAGTCCACCAGTAAACCATGTCCCTACAAGAAACCATGTTTCTTGTAGTGAGAGTCCCAAAGCAGAACACGCGGTTTGAAGTGTGGCCTCACCAGTGCTGAGTACAGGAGATTGTCACTGTCCTAGTCCTGTTGGCCACACTATTTCTGATACAGACCACGATGTCATTGGCCTTCTTGGCCACCTGGGCACATTGCTGGCCCAAGTTCAGCTGCTGGTGGCCAGCACTCTCAGGTTGTTGTCTGCTGAACAATTTTCCAGACACTTGGCTTATTCTGGTAGGATGGTGTGGGACTCAAGCACAGGACCCGGTACTTGACCTTGTTGAACCTCATGCAATTGGCCTTAGCCCATGGATCCAGCCTGTCCAGATCCTTCTGCATTTGATTCCTACCCTTCAGCAGACCAACTTCTGTCCAGCTTGGTGTCATCTGCCAACTGACAGAGTGAACTCAAACCCTTCATCAAGATAATTGAAAAAAAATATTAAACAGGTCTGTCCCCAGCACTGAGCCCTGGGGCACTGCACGTGTGACCGACCATCAGCTGGATGTAACTACATTCACCACCACTCTCTGGGTGTGGTCATTCAGACAGTTTTTACTCAGTGAATGGTGCACTGCCCCATGCCATGATGCGACAGCTTCTCCAACAGAAATATAATTTATTTGCTAATAATATAGGAGAATATAAAGAGGATATAATTTATTTATTAATTATTAAGACATCTTGTATAATACATTATTGCTTGATTTCATACGATCTCATTGGATTCTGAAAACTCTTCAGGCAAAAGATATTGATGGCATCTTCCTAATTACCCGTTATGGCCCTTGCATTATTTAGTACTACTTGACCTTTCAGCAGCATTTAATAATGGGAATCATGGGATACATTTTTGAAACTTACAGTAGCTCTGGTGCTTCTGACATTTTTGGTCTGCCTCTAGCTCCTCTTTACCACTTTACCAGAGTTTACCAACCTGGTCTGTTGTGTCTTCCATTTTGTACATATTATAATTGATACTCTGTACTTGGACTAAGGTTTCTTGTGAACTTGATTTTGTCACCTTTTCATTCTTCTCAGCATATATACACAATAAAAAGTTGGTGTTGTTGTAAAGCTCATTCTACTGACATTTAACCCTCTAAACAAGGGTTAAAGGCAGACTCAGGAAAGAAAGGAACACAATCATATTAAGACTGGAACATGATGGATTTTATAAAATCATGTCATTTACATATTTGGTTCTGTTTTACTCAATAAAAAGAAACAAATGCAGCAGAATATTGATGTAAGTACAGGGTGAAATTTACCCTTGTGCAGAAAAACTTCTTTTACACTATAGCTACAGTAAGCTGTCCCTATGCACTACAGCAAATTTTGTCATGAAAAGAAAACTTAGATGTTCACCAAGAAAACATGGAATAATGATTATCTTTTTTCCCCACCTTGTAATGAAATAAACTACTAAGATACAATACACATGTATATATTTCTGCTTCTCTTCCAAATATTAAAGATTTATTTCTGTCCATTGAGAATAAGATTTTCAGCATTATGTGTGTTTCTGCAAACCAGAGGTAATTGACTGATTTTGAAACAGGCTCTAACAATGGCTGTAATTTGAATGGTAGGTGAAACAGAAAAAGGAGATGATGGCACTCTAGAGGGACTTGAATACTGGATATTGAGCAAGGGTAGATATTGTCATTTAGGAAGGCTTGCTACTTGAAGAAGTCTAGATGTTTTTTTGGCTGTTAGTCCTGACTCAAGTTTAAAAAAAAAAAAATTGTTTGCTTTGTAATTCTGCTAGTTTGTTTGGTAGATGTATATTTTTAAGGTTTTCTTCTACCTGTTTGAATAGAGTTGTTAGTAGGAATTTTTCAGAAATACCACTCCACATACCACCATCATATAATTTAGAAAATTATCTTTGAGAGTTTGTGCTATTATGTCTTTCTAAATTCTGAAATTGTTATAACAGGGCAAAGTGATACTATGCAACACAGTATCACTGCTTAAGGAGTTTGGGTGATTTTGTTTATAGTTTGAGGGTTTTTTTGGAGGAGAGGGGAGTGTTTAGGTTATTGTGTGTTTGTTTTGGTTGGGTTTTTTTAAAGTTTCTTTACTGGAAAAAGTAACAGAGAAAATATGAAAAAATATTTTAGAAATCATCTTATGTTTTATATTAAGTAAAATTGTTTTCAATCCATGTAAGTTGGATTAAATGCAAAAATATTTTATACTGAGTACTTTTGAGGGGCACTACAGAGAAAATAATTTGTTCTGAGGGTTATGTATTTTCTTATTTTTGTTTTCATTGATGAATTGTATTAATTGTGAAAAGATAACTTCAGGTTACTGCTAAATTGTTGTCAGATATATGTCTCCATTTTAGTTGCCAAGGATGAGGTTACTGGTCAAAATACTTGTTTTATCACTGTAGTATGTTTTTTTGTACTAACTTTGTGATAGTTATTTGGAGCATCAAATTAAATCCAGGAAGATTTTGATCTCTTATGCTCACTCATATGTTCAGAAAATACATCAGTCTGAACAAATATGTGCTTCTGACACATCTTCAAATGTCAATTTATCAAAGAAGGAATTTCTGTGTCTTCATGGTGGAGTGTAGCACCATCAGAATTTTCAAATTAAATACAAATAATTTAATCAGATAAAGACTAACAATAAATAATAAAACTGAGTACAGTGGATAGACTGGATGTTATAAAGACAATATATCTAGCCTTTCATTCTTGACTTTCATTCTCAACTGAGAAATAAAAATTACTACGACAGGCAAGTTTCTATACTTCAAAGACTACATCCAATTTGTTGGGGTTTTTTTTCCAGACAAATTAATTTTAAGAATAAATACTATATAATGCATTTGAATAATCCCTTTTTTTTTTTTTTTAATTTCTTACCATCACAGAAGGGCACTGAAGCATAGTCTTTAAATGCAGACATTTCACATCAGACATTAAACTTTCTTTTCAGGATTCTTTAGTATTAAGATGGTCCATTGATTTTGTCCACGATGTGCCATCGCCTTTGATGTACTATTACTTCCCATGGTTAGTTGGGTGTCTTCACAAGCAAAACCTGAAAAAAAACATAACCTGGCTGAGAAGTCCTATGATTATAAGAAGTGAAAAAATAATTATTGATAACCAAATTCCTCATGACAAGCCTTTTTTTTTTTTGAGTCTATATTAAACTTTCTGATGACACTATGTTAGTAACCAACTTGCATCCAGTTTCTCATTGCTGACAGCCAAGATGGTGTACCTCATCCTGAATATTCACAGAATGTATCAAAGATTTTCTTGGCTAGAGTGAATCTAATGTTTGTCTACATGTTCTGATGTAATAGGTGAGAGATAATTTATTCAACTTTTCTTTTATAGGTGTTGTAGATTAACTCTGCTGGGTAGCTAAGCCCCACACAGCTGCTCACTCACTCCTGCCCAGGTGGAATGGGAAAAAAAATCAAAAGTGTGAAAGTGAGAAATCTCATGGGTTGAAATAAAGACAGTTTGACAGGGAAAATAAAAGCTGTGCATGCAAAATTATGAATGAATTCACTACTTCCCATTAGCAGGCACATGTTTTGCTCCTTTGCAGGAGAGCATGGCTTCATCATAATTACCAGATACCTGGAAGGCAAACATCATGACTACAAACATCCTCCTCTCCTCCCTCTTGGTGCAATTTTTTATTGCTGAGCATAATTTGCTGTGGCATGGGATACCCCTTAGTTCAGCTGAGGTCAGCTGTCCTAAGTGTGTCTCCTTCTACAGTCCTAAGTGTGTCTCCTTCTAATTTCTTGTACACATCCAGCCATTCAGCTCGTAGAGCAGCATGAGAAGCAAAAAAGGCCATGAAGTTGTGTAAGCACTGCTCAGCAAAACCCAAAATATAGCACTACATATCCTGTCTTTCTTATAACATGGCTGTGGCAATAAAGACATTGAGCTGTTTGGATGATCTTATGATCCTAAACTGACAAAGGTTGGCAGAAGACAATGGATGGGAGTGAGTGGAACTTAGAAGCAGATTACTTATCTGGCAGAGCATTTCTGTGGATTTTAGTAGAATTGGTCAGAGAACAGACTGACTACTTTTGAAGCATGTAAAAATTACTTTAGTGTCCAGCTTAGTGTATTTTGCTTTGAACTTTGATTATGCAACAGTGATATACCAATATAATATTGCCTTTAGCTCCTGTTTATATTTAAAAGATTATTCCAGTCAAAATCAGCAGACTTCCCTTGCAAAATGTGTATCTTACAATGTAGTGAATAAAATTATATACTTATGATAGCACAGTTGTACAGAGGGCAATATGTCTTGCAGTTACTCATTGAGTCTCATTTGTTATGCATCAGTAATAATGCCAGTCTCCTTTCTCTGATATTAATGGAAAGCACATGCTGGCATTTTAAATAGAGCCTCTGATTTGTGGCATTATTAGCTGAATAACTGTTTAAAACTTGCACACAGAAATATTTGCTGCACAGCACAATTACTGTAGTGCATTATCAGCATGAGAGTAATATAAGATCTGTGGATTCTGAACTTTAAAAATGAGAAATGCAAAATTCCTCCTGAAGTAAAAGTCTTTCCAGATGATGCGTGATGACAACAATGATGATGACAGATAGATAGCTGGAACAGAGAAATTGAGATTTTTTTCCCAGAACTATTAGTAGTTTTTTTCTATGTGTTATACCTTTAAATATTAAAAATACTCTTGGCAAAAAGAAGCAATCGTAGAAAATATTTTTGATGATAAGAAAGACACTGTAAATCTGCAAGAAGATGAAAATTTCCTAACTTAAACATGAAGAAAAATTATTATAATAAAAACATCTGTCTAAAGTCATCTCTTAAGTATGTGACAATTACCATGGGAACATATGAAAAGAGATTATCAATACAGTTTTTAGAATTACATTTATTATGCCTTATCTTGTGATTTTTGAAAGACAGTAAAGTTGACAGAATTTGTCTTTACAGTTTCTAATGAAAAAATAGAAAGGCAAATGTACTTCAGGATTTTAATTTCACTAGTATTGTATGTCCCTGTAATATATGCGTTATGTTAAATATATTACATGTATAGAAGTTGCCAGAGTAAATTAGTAACATATCCTGCAATCATAAAGTATCAACACATTAAGCCACTTACCTTTTATTGCAGTTTTTCAACACGGTAGATCCAAAGACTTACTGTGTATAAATATATTGTGTTTCCTAGAATTTTGAATTAATTTCTATGCTAGACTTCTTAACATATACTAGCTTGCAACCACCTATGATGAGCAGGGTTATAATAAGTTATAACAGATGAGCTCATTTCTTCTGGTTTCATTTCATCTTCTGGTTTCATTTCATCTGGTTTCATTTCATCTTCAAGAAGTAGTTTGCAGTCCTCATTTTGACAAACTGACATAAGGTAATATAGTCTAAACATTAGAGTGCTTTACTACTAACTCTGTTTTGGTTTTACAGTTACACTGAATAACAGAAATTCTTTAGCAAGTTTGTCAATAATCACTTTATTAATTCACTTTGCTTTCTGTCTTCTAATTAGTTTTAAATTCAGAGTGAGGATCTTCACTCCCTTGAAACTTTTCCTTGTCTATGTAACTCCTATTTGGGTCAGTGATACAGCTCATATCCAGCTGTCTGTTTCTTTTTGTATCAAATCTCTTAATGTCAGCTTGTTCTACTGATGGCCACTAAAGCAAAATAACAGTAGGAAATTAGTGTTACTTATTTTTATTTTTTTTACATACATTTGTTGCTTAACTTGAAAGAGAAAATTCTATTCTCAGATTTAGGGATGGTTGGCTTAATTAATAAAATGATTTTAATTAATAGTTTGTAGCCAGTGTTTCTTTCCTCCAAGAATCCAGGGACTGAAAAAGCAATATATAAACTGTTACCTGGCATAACCATGCTGGTCAAAATGACAGCCTTAAAATGTAAAGAATATTATCTCACTTTACTTTGTATTGCTAATTCCATAAGAATGATATTCAAGGGGAAGCTCCAGAGATAAAGTCAGATATCCATCCAGATCTCACTGCTCATTGTATCAGTTACAGTGTGACTGAAAGGAAGTTTCCTTCAGTCATCTGAGTCTATAATCACATTATCAAAGATAAGATGTTCATCTTGTTCCTAGTTTTCCATCTACAATGTCCATGTTGTCTTTGTTTTACTTAATCCAAAATTGGAAGTGTTTTGGAACAGAATGTGCAACATTAATACTTCTTCAACTGAAAATGTAAGTCAGAAAAGCTGCTGTAATTGATATTTTTGTTGAAAATTTTATTAGAGATAATCAAGGAGGAAACAGTATAAACAGAAATCTCATGAGCAATCTCTTCAGTTCAGAGCTAAGATACTCTAAGACATAAAACAGAACTGAATGGCTAGTCCAGAGCTGAAAAAAGCAGACCTGAGATACCAGCAGTCTGACAATACTCCCTGCAGTGCATATATACCATCAGTCTGGCAGCACTGAATTTATTTAAGGAGGGAACTCATTATATGTGCCTGATTTCTGTAGCATGCATATGTAATTTGTTTGCTCTTGGCTAACAACATTTTCTTTCCTATTTTTTGTTTTTGTTCTTTCCACCTTATCTTAATCTTACTTGAAACAGATGACACTAAAAAAACCAAACAAAAAATACTGGCAGCTTTCAGAGTACCTTTCCATCTTGAACTTAACAGACAAATGGTATGAAACTTGTAAGCATGGTAGTCAAAGCTGCCTTTGCAATCTGCTTGGCAATTTGCAATTAGGAGGTGGAAAGATTTAAATTTTTTAAAAGATACAATTTTCTTCTCTCAACTCTTAGCACTTCAGCTATGATTTTCTTCTTCAAAGAAAGGAGTGGGAGGAACCAGGGAGAAGTAGACTTCTTCGAGGCGGCTAAATGATCTTAGCACTTTTAAATTTTGGCAGCTTTCATGCCCTAAAGTTTGCAGACAGACCTGTCAGCCCAGTCCAAGGTTCTGAGTGCAATATGTGGAAGGATCTTCTGGCAAGGATCATAACAAAGTCAACATCTTAGTTACAAAGGAATTATGCATCAGGTCTTGGCTCTGGAGAAATTTCACAGCACCTCTCTCTTACAACCTTAATTCTTTGAGATGCTAGAGTATTTGATAACAGCATGAAAACAACATAAACCAGATCTCTGCATTAAAAATCTGTGAAAATGTTGAGACTGAAGCCATATTCATGTATATTCTGCATTGAAAGCTATTAAAGTTATATTCAGTGCAAATAAATCAAACAAGGATTTTCAAAAAATAGCTCTCCATATGGTCTTGTTAGGTCCTGCAGTTTTCACACCCGTTGTGCCAGCTACTGGGGGATCAGCATGAATGGTTGGTGTCACCAACTGGAGTCAGAGTGGAGGAATAGAGGACTTTGGCCTATGCCACCAGTGATTGGAGAGTATGTGTGGTCTCAGTGCCAGCTACTGGAACAGATATGTTGTGTATCCTGAGAATCAGCTACTGAGGAGGGAATGGTGTGAGTGAAGCAAGTAAGGAGGTCAGTGCTGGTGGCTGCAAGTTGCAAGGCCTGTATCCTAGTGACTGCCGCTGGAGCAGGTCAAGTGTCTGTATCTGACCCAAAATGGTACGTGATGGGGTTTATGTGCTTCGTTCTCTACCAAGCTTCTAGACTGATGAGTCAGTAGGTAGAAAGCACTTGGTTCAGCAGTGAGTATGAGAACAGGGAGTCTTTGCTGGTGTTCGGAGGGGACTCATGAATGTGGGGAGACTGTGAGATGAGTGTTAGTGTGTATAGCTGTTTCCTGGTTAGCATCAAGCTGAACTTGCAGAGGAGTAGGGGGCCTGGGAAGTGGTTTATAGGGCCTGAGATCTGGGGAGTGATATCAGATGGACAGAGGCACCGTGTTGCCTCAGTACTCACAGTGATTGATGAATGTGTGTGTCCTTGTGAATCTTATGAATCTGAAGCATTGTGTGTGTTTGTTTTTACTCATGAAGTTCAGTCTTTACCATTTACCTTCGTTGACCAGCTGGCGATACTTTGCCTGATGCCTCCCAGGACACGGTTGGCCCTCCTGGCAGCCAAGGTACTGCTGACTCATGTTCAACTTGCCAACCCCCAGGACGCCCAGGTCCCTTTCCACAGCACTGCCCTCCAAAATCTTGTTCATCAGTGTACAAGCGTATTCAGGGTTGCTCCATTCCCAGGTGCAGAATCTGACACTTCCCCTTGTTAAACTTCCTTTGATTGGTGATTGCCCATCTCTCCAATTTGTCGAGGTCTCTCTGCAGGAACTAAGGTGACTTGTCAATCTGCATTTATGTTGTATATGAATCTTATATATAGGTTCTGTTGAAGGCAGGAACTTGTCTGTAGTAATTCATGCAGCATGAGAGACATCTTGAGACTTGCACTTTGGTGAACCTGCAGTTTGGCACAGAGACCTCCTGGTCTCCGAGTTTCCAGGACTGGGCTCCAGCAGCAGGGCAGGATGAATTCCTGGGTGTTGAGGTGCTGGAAGCAGCGACAGCTCCTAACATCCCTTAATAACTGAGATGTATTTTCAGTGGATCTGTGGAATAAATAATAATACATAATACTTAAGAAAGAAAACCAGTTATAAATTTTAACTATGCACAGATTAAAATAACAGGTGCTTCCCTTGTTTCATAGAGGCAAATCTCTAACAACAGCTATAGAAAAAAAACTTGAAAAAGTGGAAATAATAATTAATGCCAATTTTCACAAACATCTTTTATTCCAAAAATTAGAAAAACTAGAATTTTGATCTAAAGTATAAAATCCAACAGACTAATCTGAAATGTTCAGTCTGTAGAGTTGTCCAGAATAAAGCTGGTTGAGATATGGGACTTCAGAAGATTCATTGTTTTAATTTTTCAGTGAGGGAAAATTACCTTAATATTATAAAAATAAAAAGTTTATATGTATTCCAAAGGGAACCTTTTAGCCAAGAAAGTCTAACATGAAACAGTATATACAGTAGTATAAACAGTTTCTAATGCACTATTTGGATTTTTCTTTATTTCCATTTATCTGTGGTGTCTGGCTGTGCGGAACTACTTGGTTTTTGTTATCACAGTGAATGATCTTGGTAATGACTGAGACTAGGAATAAGGTTGTGGTTTGTTAGTCTCCATATATATTAACTCATTAAATGTGAGCAACCACCTAAAATTTTTCTTCAAGGACCCATCCTCAAGATAACTACATGCACAGGGAAGGGCTGGAGTCAGCCCTTGTAAGCAGAAAAACCCACAGAAAGGATGTGGTGGCAGCTGATAATAAGTCTACTCAAAAATCTCACATTGAATAAAATAGAAGTGAAGAAAACATTATAAACTTTTACCAAGTATATTTTATGTTTCCTCTTTGGCCATTTTGGTGTGCAGAATGCTGTCCTTAGGGGCACTAAGACAATTAGAGGGGTGGAGCACATCTCCTGTGAGGAAAGGCTGAGAGGGTTAGAGTTCCACCTGGAGAAGAGAAGGCTCTGGGGTGACCTTATTGTGGCCTCTCAATACCAGAAGGGAGCTTACAAGGAGTGCATGTAGTGACAGAACAAGGGGAAACAGTTTTACGGTGAAGGAGAGCAGGTTAAGATTAGATATTAGGAAGAAATTCTCTATTGTAAGGCAGGTGAGGCACTGGCACAGTTTGCCCACAGAAGCTGTGGATGCTCCTTCCCTGAGAGTGGTCAAGGCCACATTGAATGGGACTTTGAGCAACCTAGTGGAAGGTGACTGTGCCTATGGTGGAGTGGTTGGAACTTGATGAACTTTAAGACCTTGTCCAACCCAAACCATTCTATGATTCTCTAATTCTATGATTCTATTTCATAAAAGAATAGGACTTGAAATGTGTAAAATACAAAATTAAGGTTATTTTCACTCCTTTTATTTTTTTATTACTGAGATGCATGCATAATCTCATTTCAGTAAATTAGTTAGCACTAGAGATTTTCTCTGTCTTTCAATTAGTGAGTTCTATAAAGTTATCTCCTAATTATAGATACCAACAAATGCAGGCAGGAAAAAGTATAATTTGCTGTTACAAAGTTCAGTTCTATTATTCTCTTTAGTACTAACATTATCGAGATTACTCATTAGCAGCTGTTTAAATTTCTGTACTTGGATCTAGACATATAATTTATTCAATAAATTAACCAAATATAAGTTATTCCTTCATAGTTTAATCACCATTTTTTTTCTGTAGCAGTTACAATGGCTAATAATTTCAGCCTCTCTGTCTCCTGTGTTATCAACACTTCTCATAAGACAGCAGAAATACTGATGTGAGAGTATAAAATAGTACATTACTTGCAAAGAAGTATTCTGCTTTCCATATAATTCTGTATTTTTATGTTATAACCTCTGAACTCACTAGATACAGATAATAAATAGATATCTTCCAACTACTTCACTCAGACCTTAGAGTACTTGATATTAGCCTGGTATGGTCTGATCTACAGTAAAACCAGTGATTAATTTCCTTACCTTTTTTTTTTTT
>WBMV01004632.1:24365-92194 GCA_013396655.1 Campylorhamphus procurvoides
TTTTTTGCAATAACTTCATTATTGAAGTCCTTTGGGCTCCTTTATCATTGCATCAAGATGTTCCAAAATAGCATATGTTCTAAGGAAAGAGCATTTCACATTACAGAAATATTAATGTATGCAAACTTATATGCTATTTCTTCTGTGTCTGTGAAATTCAGCCAAGTATACTTTCATATAAAGATTTCAGAAGAGCAGAAATATTTTCTCCATTTTTTCCCTTCGCAAAGTTCTTTATTCTTTGAACTGCCCATGGGGCACTCTGCAAGGCCTATTAAAAAAGAATGAGAAAAAGAAAATGGAAAAATATTTTACTTTCATTCCAGTATCACTTGCCACTTCAATCTGCACATATTTTGCATGTGTCCTTCTTCTGGGCTGTTGCACATGCACTTTGTTACAGTACAGGAAAAAAAATATATTTGTGGTTGACTGAAGTTGCAGTTGTATATTGTCCATTGATGCTCCATCGTCTGCATAGTTCATATTCATACTTCATATATATACTTCATATATATATACAAAATCAACACCTTGATGATTCCATTTTGATAATGTCAAACTAATTTTCTGCAATTCTTCTTTTTTTAAAATAACTCTTCACATATTCACTGCTGTCCAGTTCAGTTGTCACAGTGAATTTACAACAATTCTGCCATTTCCCTCTCCCTCTAATTTTCTGAAGCAATGGGAGGAAAAAAACTCTTAGCCACAGAAAAATAAAATAGCACTACTACAGCAGAACTCTCTGTAGGACTTAAACCAAAATTTGAGATTTTTCCAAGTTCCATTTCAAACAAACTTTTAAGCATACATTTGGGACAGTTTTCAGAAAAATGGAAAAATCATGTCTTGATATGAAGACAACAGACTTGCTGAAAGTCTTTTCCTTTTCTGAAGGAAAAGTAATTTTCGTGTTGTGAAAAGACTACCAGAATTCTTAACAATGGCAAAGCAAATGTTTCCTTCATTCTCAAAAGTGAAATTAATATGGTCCTGAGATATTTATTCAGAAAAATTGGAAAAAGTTGCATCCAGAGACTAACATTGTATAGTAACATTGTTTGCAGTGTTGCAAACTATTGACAAATACGTAGCCTAAAACCCCCAATGTCTTACAACGGAAACAGTTTATCAGCTCTGACTATTTGGATATTCACAGAATCACAGAATATGCTGAGTTGGAAGGGACCCACAAGGATCATCAAGTCAAGTCCAACCCTTAGCCCTACACACAGCCATTCACCCCATGTACTGCAGCGGTTGAGGGGTTCGCTCCCCCTTTTCCCATCCCCTCCCAGCTGCATGGTCACGGCCACATGGTCTCTAGGGGTCAAAGACACACACACACACAGAAGACAGGAGAGCAGAGAGGAAGTTTATTCACCTGGCCAGGTCTTTTATAGGCTTCACAGCCAATAGGATTCAAGGGGAAGGGTTAATAAGGACCAATCAGGGAAGGGTTTCACATAGCCTGGCCAAGGCTTGCATACTAATTAGGAAGGTAAGGGATTTCCTCCCAGGGGTCTGGGGAAGAAGAAAACTCCAGTTTACAATACAGTAAAAAAACCTCAGGTTTAAAAGGCACTTTGGTTGATTTCTTCATCTTCACAGGCTCACTGTTACATATCTGTTACAATGTACATGACAGCATCATCCAAATACTTCTTGAAATCTGTCAGGCTTGGTGCTGTGAGCACTGGGGAGCCTGTTCCAGTGCCCAACCACCCATTGGATGAAGAACCTCATTCTAATACCCAGCCTAAACCTCCACTGACACAACTTCCAGCCATTCCCTTGGATGCCTGTCCCTTCCCTTTACCTCACAAGGAAGTTCTAGACTGCAGTGAGGTCTCACTTCAGTCTCCTCTTTTCCAGGCTGAACAGACAAAGTCACCTCAGCCTCTCCTCAAAGGGCTTCCCCTCAAGGCCCTTCACCATCTTTGTTGCCCTCCTTTGGATGCTCTCTAATAGTTTAATATTGTGAGGGACTGAAAGAAATTCAATGCCTAGAAACAACTCTGTGTGTGTGGGAGAGAGCAGATCAGGTTCAGGAATGGTGGTGGAATGGTGCTCTGCATTCTCTCCTTAACCCCACCTCCTTGAGAGCCTCTAGTGAAGCTGTCAGTCACCAGCTGACACTGGGAGCACTGCCACCCTAGAGCCCCTAACCCAGCCCCAGAATGGATGGCAGACCAAAAGCCCCACCTGTGATGACCATGGGAGTCCAGAGCAAAGAAAACCAACACCACGTGGCCTCCAAATGGGTCTACCATTCTTGCATTTCTATTAACTGCTTCTAAGCTGGATCTAAGGCAGTAGCTATAATTCTCTCTCTCTCTCTGTTTCTCTCTCTTTACTTCTAGTTCCCTTTTCTTGATATTTGGTTAACTTATACCTGGATGGGTTGAAATTTACCAAGTCAATGTTTTGTGAAATACTTTATGTTGCTTGAATGCTTATTTTAAACTTTTGCCAAGTTCCCTTATTTTCCAGAGTTTGCCAGTAAAATTGTGTTGAGTCCCTGAGATGCATCATAGCATTTTTCCTATGCGCAGCCTCAAGGTAAAAAAGAACTGAAGCCCCTTTTAATAAATCTATCAGGTGGATTTTGGGGCTTTGTGTCTTTCTGATGCAAAACCTCTTCAACGAGACATGGCCCAAGCCTGGGCTCTTACAGAAAACCGCCAGTTTTTATATTACGGTTTTGGTTGTTTGGGTTTGGATTTTGGTGTGTGTTTTTTTGTTTGTTTGTTTTATTATTATTATTTGTTTGTTTGTTTTTATGTTTGTTTTTTATGATAGAGTTTTTTAGTTTTGGTTTAATTTTGTTTTCAGGGGGGAGGTTGTGGCAGAGTCAGCTTCCTTTTAATTAGCAAGATTGTATACCACCCTATTTGTTGTGCTCCTTGAAATTCAAGGTAATATATTGTGATCAGAATGACACCTAGATGAGACAGTTGTTTCACCATAACATTTTGTAATAGTCTCTTTACACCTCTACCATGCTAATTATTTTCTTGTAACTGTTTTCTTTTAATTATTACATTTTGCCTCACATAAAATTTGCATCCAGTTTTGCATGGATAATGTGCTTCACTGAGTTTAGAAATCTGTGGATGCGCAATACTACTACCAGTAACCAGTGTAGGTGGGATCAAAACCACACCCTACCTAGCAGTTCACATGAAAATGCAAGATAGAATCAACAGAAACATACCCTTCCTGAGATTCATTGTTTAAAGAAACAAATCAACTTGCTCTGAATCACCTGAAAATCCTGGATACTATTTCCAGTTAAGCCAAATGTTACTGCTAAAGCCATAATAAGGTCTTGTGACAGTTGCTTTTATCTGCTCTATATGAGAGTATTCCATATAACTTCTCACCATGCGCTAGAAATAATAAGAACAACTCTTGGCATCAAAAGAATGACCAGATTTAAAGCCGAAAAAAAAAATATGAAGTGCTGTAAAAGATGTTAGCCAAATATAGAAAATGTAAGCGATTCTTTTGGTACAACAGTACATTTTCTTCTCCTGGGAAGAAAATAGAAACCCTGAAGAATATAATTTGTTGCCCAAGGAAGCTCTGCACCATTAAAAACCTTAAAACTGAGGAACAAAATCACTGTCAAGAAAGTGCAGTTTGATTATTATTATTATATTTTGTTTTCAACTACAGAAACTTTTTGAACAATTGCTTGAAATCTGTCTAAAAAATCCAAATAAATTAATTGAATAGTACCTTTCCAGTAACTGCATCATGGAATTTACTTTTATGACTATGAAATTTGTTTTGACAAAATGAATCTTTCTGTAATTGACAGTTTAAAGCTATCATGTAGAAATATATATATATATATATTCTGAGTGATTTTGAGTTTAATTAGTTGACTTTTGTTGCTGCTTCATCATTCTTTTCTTCTTGTTACACCTTATACCAGTTCACCAATATAAGAAAAATGCTGGACTTCACTGCCTGTAATACATATAATTCTATCCTCAGAAAGTAAACAGACACAGCTCTGAATGAGCAAGAGTTATATGACCACTATGCATCTTTAGTCAGCTTGTTACTACTTCAGAAATAAAACTAAATCCCAGGAAAAACTGTATTACAAATCACAGACAAAACAATGGAAATGTTGGTATATGCAAAGTAGTGCTGTAGCAAGTCAAAAATAAGATTTCTTCAGCAAAATAAAGAAAAATTAAAGTATCATGATCTTTATAATAAACATCAAATGATCTTTATAAAATCAAAACATTTTCATTTTAACTAGAACTTTCTAAATGAAGATTTTGAAAGGAAGAGTCTACATGACATTATGGGATAGAAATTTTTACCAAAGTTCTCTATTCACTGTGAAAGCTAAAACTGAAATGCATACATTTTTTGTGAGATTTTTTTTTAAAAAATCCATTTATATTTAAATTCTACATGACAAAATAGTTCATCTTTATATGTGAAGATATAGTCTGATGTAACTAAAGAAATGGATGTGAATATATCTGTGCAGCCTGTAGCCTAAAATTAACCATTTTTTTGTTAAAATACTTTTGAATTGTAGGGTGTTCCCATAAATAATACTTTAACATTCCTAAAGTGTTATGAAATTTCTAACATTTGCTGGTTGTCTTGGTTGCAGCCAGTAACAGATGTTTCAAAACATAAGCCAGGTCATGAGCCACAGGACTGAATAAACAGATATTAAAAAAAAAAAAAAAGAGAGCGATATACTATATTAGTTTATCATACTAGCTAAGTTGCAAAATTTCCACTAGCTTGACTCTTTGTCTTCTGTTGTAAACAGAGCTAGAAACTTAGTCTGAGCCAGAGAAACCCCAGTTTACATTGTTCTGCCAAGTTGCAGATGTCATTTATTCCTTGTCATTAAATTATAAACAGACTTTTAATTTACTGAATATTGAGAAAAGAGGAAGTATGGTTCAAAACATTTATTTTGGAGCAACAGGTTCTACCAAATTTTGGGATTTCTAGTAACATCTGATAGGGACTAATAGAGTTTTGAAAGTGTATTTTGTTCACAAATATTCATAACATCATTTTTTTCATAAAAAAATAACTAGCTTTCAGTTATATGCTACATCTTGGGTCATTCTTTCTTAGTTGAGTTCCTTCTCTCACTTGCATACACCTCGTTGTAAGTGCTAATGGAAATATTTGTGTAATACCTGCATTATGCTTTTATTTTTCTCTGCTTTTGCAGGCACCTTTTCAGTTCACAAAAAAGCTGCTATTGCTTTGAGTCTGATTAGAAATGATGGTGTTTATTATAAGTCTGATAATGAATTAAAAAATCCCAGTGTTCCTATTGAAAAGCAATATTATTTATGAGGTGCAGTGATGAATTCAAAGTATTATATGTTATTACAATGTCTTTCACCAAGTGATTTTGATACTAAACCTTCTTTGGGATAGAGGATAAAGTCAATAGGCAGTTGTATTATATGTTATTACAATGTCTTTCACCAAGTGATTTTGATACTAAACCTTCTTTGGGATAGAGGATAAAGTCAATAGGCAGTTATTTTATATATTCTCCAGTTATATGTGTCTAAATTTGACAGAGAGTAGTGTTGCAGAGGATGACCTAGAGGTCAACATTTAGAGTTCTTCCCTCCTAACTCTTTTTTTTTTTCTTTTTTTTTTTCAGTTGACCTTATTGAATTTTGGAGGAAAGCAGTGGATGCTATAGGTCTGCAGACTTTTGAATAGAACCTGAAGCTGTGTACAAGATACTCTTTGAATCCAGTTTAAAGAGTTTTGTCTGACTGTTCACGGATTCATCTTCACTGGTCATGGTCTGCCTGTGGCAAAGCACTTCTCCTGGAGATTGTAAAGATTGCTCTTCATGATGCTTCTTCTAACAGAGTGGATATTTACTTGCACTTATAAAGGTCAGGCAGCTCCCACAGTTATTGGAAGTGAGAATGCTAACTCCAGCAATGCTCTCTGAGTAGAATTTAACCTTCAAATTACAAAACAGAATTCTCGCCAGAGCCAAGACTTCAGCCAACTTGAAAGTTAACCTTACTTCTCTGCAAACACGAATGGGGAGTTCAGTGTTGCCCCAGCAAAAGAAAAAAAAAAGAAATCAAACCACTAAGTGGACAAAAGATCAAAAAGACACACCTATCAGGCATTTCATTTTACTTTTTTAAAAGGTTGGCAGACTGTATGGAAAGAGTCACTTTTGGATTTCTTAGCTTCCAAAACAAATAATGGTTTCAGCTTTTAAGAGTGTTGTGTGGAAAGATAAACCATCCCATACATTTCTTTTCTCTATTGTTCTGACATCAGATCAAAGAAGTGGCTTCCCTGTGAAGCAGAGCAACCCAGTTAGCTCGCCTTTGAAAATTCTTCTGTATTTGTTATCATGTGGATTCAAGCTTAGAGCACAGCTGAGGTAATTTAAGGTCTGTAGGAATTTGGCTATTACTATCATGTCCTGCAGTACAATACAAGAAAGATGACAGTGTAGAAGCAGAACTGCAAATGAGAATGAAGGCTCACTTTTCATCTTGATGGAGTGTAAAAAATAATATTTTTAATTTTTAATGTAACACATTTATATTGTGGCAGTAGTGGCAGTAGGCTCATATTGCATATAAATGAAGATGGTTGCTTGGTTTGTAGGAGAGTAAAGGAGACGTTATGATGAAGAATATATGAGAAAAGTAATAAAAAGGAAGAAATATATGTAAGTCCTGGCTGTTTAGGAAAGGCATTGCTTTCTGAGTTGGGGCTTTTTTTTTTTTTTTGGTGCATCATAACTTTCACAGTTTTAAGTTTGACATCTGGCAGATTTGATATAGTGTAAGAATCATCCTTAATGGCCTTTCTGCCTCATCAGTAGGGCCACCATTCAAGTAACAAAGTGCCAATCAGTTGCTCTTGTTCTTCTTTAGCTTCAAGATATTGCTGGAGAGCTTTCTGCAGAGATCATGATCTCTCTGCTTGATATCTCATTTATTATAACTATAGTTAAAGATCTTCAGGCTTATCCCTTATAACTCCTTATTTTTTTTTTTCCTCCAGAATAAGACATAGCTTGCTGAGTTTAATTCCTCCTTTGTCATCCTTACCTCCCCTCATAGAACAGGTTTTATTATATCTGAAAGACAAGGAAAAGAAAAAATAATTAAAAAATTAACTGTCCAGTTTTATTTGAAATATGAAAATGAAAGCTGAAAACCAGAATTGTTTAAGGTGTTTCACTGTACTGTTACAGATAATAATTAAACTGACTTTTTAAATGAAAATGAAATTTCATGGTCAATTAAAGTGTGAACTAAATCACTTCTTATGAAAAAAGAACACAGTATGAAATCAGAGGAAAGACATGAATTATACACAGTGCTTAAGCTGAGTGAAGAAAATAATCAAGAGTTTTCCTCTTCTCTGGACACTACTTAAAGTTGTATTTTCATGTATGGTACCCAGTCATTCACAACATCATCTAGATATGAAAATACTGGTGATGAATTTTGTGGGTTTAAGTATTAGATATGTTCTCATCTGCTTCTCATGCTTGTTAAACCTTCTTAAAATTTGAAGCTTCTAAAATGGTCTTTACTCTTAGTTTTTTCTTTCTGCTACTAACAATACCAGATTAATAGGAAAAGTAACTTTAAGTATGAGAAAAAAGGCATTTGAGAGAGTACAGCATTACTGTTGCAAACAGATTTTCATTTCCTCTGGTTACTTTTCTCAAGTGGTAGTCACTAAATGACTCACTAATAGCTATATTATGCCTTTCTAAAGAATAGTGATTTATTTTCTTTGCAGTAGCAAGTTTATTCTTCATGTTTTTTGGAGTAGCCTATTCAACTTTTGGTTTCTGCCAGTACAGCAAAACCTAAATTTTCCAGCAGTAGATGTTTTATGTTCTACAACAAATGGGCAGTTTTGTTGCACTAATAAAACAAGTTTAAATGAAACTGTACCTCATTATAAAAACTACCCAGCATAAAGTGTCATTCTTTTAACTGACCCAAGTATAAAGTCTTAAAATATTATTCATTAATGTTTCATTGTATCAAATTTCCCTTTGCCAAAATGAATGGAGACGTGGTAGTTTAAATGTTTCATTGCCCCCATTCTCACCCACAGACCAGGTTCCCTTCTCAGCTGATGATCTTTTCTCTTGCTAATCTATGGTTTGATAGTATGGGAATCTCCAGTCATAATGTCACAGTAGAATTGAAGTCCAGCTGGTAAACTGGTCCATATAAGACACAAAGGCTGAACATTGTTGCAAAAGTTATTATTTTCCAATATGTTATCTGTTATTCTAAGATGTACTTTCCCACAAAAAAAATATTCCTAAGAAACTTACTTTTATTGGAAAGCTGTTATTTAAACTTAAACCCAGATTAGATAGAAGTGTTCCAACTGTGTTCCTTAATCTTAGAGATCCAGGCTTCTGCCATTAAAGCCTTTGTTCAACTTCATAGTGCATCTTTTGCAGCACAGCTTTGGTGCATTTTTTGTTTGTTTTTTGTGAGGTTTTGTTGTTGGTTTTGGTTTTGTTTGTGTGTATGTGTAAATTAATAGTTTGGAAATATGTCAAAATGCTGTAGATTTTTTAAAGCTTCAGTTTCATGTATTCTATTTTTCAGTACATATGCAATCACAATAAACATACCACCTCTATGGTGATCTTCTATAGCCATTTGTGTATCTATCTGTGAACTTTTAAAATAAGAGGAGATCACCAGTTCTTATATGGTGTTTGCTTTCAAGGAGACTACTTTCTTCCAGTTGTAACAAAGGTGGGGAGCAGGGAACAGATATGAAAACACCTTGTCTTAGATTTGTTTTTCAGATTGTTTAGTAGAAATGTAATGTCTTGAAATCTTTCACAAGTTTTGTTATCTCGCAGATCCTGCATGCTGAAGAGAGACTGATCATGTTGTGACTGCCAACTGGAAGCAGTATCATGAACAGGGTGTAATAGCCCAGATCCTGAGTTGCAGGAGGGAAGATTTTTATCTGCAAGATTTCTCAAAGAACACTATTACTAAATGTTCAAACTTTCTTTGTGTTCCCTTAGGCTTGCACTCCAATACAGACCCAGCTGCTGAAGTTGAGAGAAAGAAAAGCACAGGAAAGACGTAACAGGCAGGAGCAGGATAATAACTACACAGCAATTAGGAGGTACTGTGGGGTTATTAAACTGTAATGCCTGCTGATGTCAAATGGAGCAATCTGCCTCCTGTGACATCCTATAAATATGAACTTGTGCTGCTCAGTTAACTGCTTTCTGCTGCAATCATCACCATTTGTGAAACAAAGATAATAAGAACATTGTTGAATGAGAAATGTTGAATGCATCTTAACAGTGATGAAATGCTGCTTCATTGCTGCCTTTGTTTTACCTTGAGAAGCCTTAACTGTGACTTTAATAACAGGTAGATTTACATCCTGGTAAAACCCAGAAAATCTAGGCCTTTTAACCTATTCAATGATTGATTCAGATTCCATTATTTTGATGCCAGATATTACTAACTGGCCAGTCGGTCCCTCATAAATTCTACAAGTCCCACTGAGAAAGATTTCTCAGCTGTTTTCAGAAATCTTAGTCTTGTGAGTGAATTTGAACATGTATGTATAAATAAATATTTTATTTTCAGAAATGTGTGGTTTCTATTTCTATTTGTCTTATATGTGGAGCTTCCTTTTTAAGATATCATAAAAGAGCTCTATTACAGAATTTAATACAAATTATTGCAGTGGTCTGAATACCAATGTCACTGTGCTCAGAAAACTATTTGTTCCCAATAAATCTGAGTCTAAGACTCTCTTAGGAGAGTAGAACAGTCAAAAGCCCTGCCAGACAGCTCCTTAGTGGTCATAAGACCCTCATTCACTACCATAGAGAGGATATCTGTGTTGCACCAGGTGCAGGGTTGCAGAAAGGAGGAAAGAATGCTCTCTTGTGGAATTAGAGGGAGAAATAGTCTCATCTCTCCCACTATACTTGTTCTCTGCCAAGAAGACACACTTGTACTGGGGCCAAAGCACTGAAACCAGCAGCATAGAGAATAGAATTATAATAGGAAAACCGAATTTTAGAAAAAGGTTGTTTCTTCCCTGCATAAAAAAAGCCCAGAGGTGTGGAATTGTTTTTTCTATTGATAAAGACTCCAGAGGCAAAATTTAAGAGGCATAATTTAGGAAGAGATAAGAAAAAGGCTTGCAGGGTCTGCCATTAGAATGGAAATCACACAGAGATTGATAATTTTGAGATCTGGTTATCAAATCCTTACAAAAGAAAAGTATTAAGAACTTACACTGATTTCCATTGCAGCAACATTTGTTGTGAAATTTATGGTTAGATCTTCTCTTTGGCAGCCACTAGAGGACAACCTGATCACATACTTTTAAGTTAGTCTGACGTTTATACCTGCAGTGATACATAGGCACCAATAGCCTTTAATCTATAAACCCTTCCCTGCGACAAAGTTAATCTGTAAATGGTATGAAAAGCCAAAAGTTTTAAACACAAGAAAAAAAAAAAGTATCTCATGGGTCTATGTGAGAATCTGTATGAATCTGGCCCATAAGTTTTGATCTGTAAAAAATGTAGATTTTTTGCACAGCTGGCAAGAAAAAAAAAAACAAAAACAAAGGAATTTTCATGAAAGTAGATAAAAAGGAAATATGGAATAATGTAACCTCTGATTTGTTTGGCTTGAACAGATGCAGATATTTGAAGTACCTTCTTCTTATATCTTTAACAGCATTTTACATAATTGGACAGTAACTAGTCTACTGGAACATATTTATTACACAATTGCCAAAAGGCCTCAGTTTGCCATATGTAGTAATAACATACACTGAGAGCTTCTTCTCTAGAAACCTTATGGTCTGAACAGTCGAGGTAGAAAATGTGATAAAAGAAAAAGGGGGAAAAAAGCCGTCCGTGTTATGCACTGACTGAAACCAGGGAATGAAAAGAAAGACAGTAACAGTATTTGCCCATGCACCTGGTACCTCAGTGCAGAGGTGTCAGAATAGCACATACTTTTTCCCTGCAGAGGTTTTACTTCACTTTAATAACAGGGTTTTAATAACTCCGACCTTTGAGAAAGAGAAGAATTTTTTTTTCTTAAAATCACTTATTTATGTAGTTATATAAGTGTGAATGGATTTTTACTCTCATGCATATTAGAGTGGCTGACAGAAGGAAAATTTTCAAATCTTCTAGCACCCCTTTCTCTTGTGTACTGCGTCTAAGGGCAAATTTTTCTCTGATCACATATTTCTACAAATCCCTTACACCTATTTATCCACATAAAGCACATTGGGCAGTCTGGGAGCTTCCCTATCTCAAATATATTTCCTTCTTCTTCCTATTTTTGTCAGTCTCTCCCCTAGAGTAACTCTCATTATATCTAGGTTCCATCTGCACACAGTTTGCACAATGGGATCTAAAAAGGGTTTGTGTTTTACTTCATTTTACATTGCATCAGATTTTGCAACAACAAATAAGGACTTCTAGTCCTTAAAGGGTTAGTAACTAAACGTGCACTGAAAGCTCACTGGGATGGGAGCAGCAAAGGCACAAAGCATTAAGTCAGAACAGCAACAGGGAAACAATGTCAGCACAAGGACAATAAACAGTGTTATTCTTAGTGCTCCAGGAATAACAGTGATTATTGTTCTTGTTTTAACATCGTATTGTTTTCATAATTTTTCTGGATAACAGCACAGTGTAAGTGGAAGTGCTGCGGTGACCTATAAGTAGATTTTTAAATTGTAAAATGGAGAGGGAATGAAATGTCTTTTTATTCATGTTAATTTTGCACTGATGAGACTTTAAGAATGCTGAAACCAAAACACCTAGACAGATGTGCATACATATTTATTTCTTCTTGACAATAACAACTTCTGAATTGCCATGGCACACAAACAGCCCATAAAGAATCCTTTTCCTCTCCTTCATCCGCTTCCTTAGCCATGTATCATTCCTTTACACTTTGCCATTTAATAAGATTGCAAGATTTTAAAAGGAAGATTCTATCCATAAGTTATGCACCAAACAAGTTGAGAGATGTTGAATAAAGCAGCATATTGACAGTGTATCACTATTCCCCACATCAACACTGATAATGCACAGGTACTAGTCAGAAATCTGTCCTTTATTTTTTTCTCTGTATTTATACACAAATGTAGTGACGTGAATCTTTAAAAACTTTGTCTGCACTGTTACTAGCTGGCATCATAAAATATTCATAATATCTTCATAGTTAGACCTCACCTAATAACGTTTCCCTGTTGCTCAAAGACCACCGCACCATTCATAGGAAATTACAGTGCCTTGTCTTACACTGAGGTATCCATTGCACCCCACTGCATTGTCATTGGAGACCTAGCAACACAGTATAGTAGCTACAAAGCAGCAGTTCACTTTTCCCAGTGCTATTCCATAATGTTTCAAGTCACATTTCAGCAGTGATTCGGACAGCTGGGAGCCAAATGCCAGCTGTCGAAAACAGTAGTTTCAGGCCTGAAAGGATTCTAGGCTTAGGATTCTAGTTTTTCTTAACAGATTTTTGAAACACTTTTGTTAATGCCTAGTTCTATCAAATGATCTTCCACCGGTTTAGTTCCTAGAATACCAGGACTAATTTCCAGAGAAACATATCAAAATGCATTATATTTTGAATATTTTATACATTTTTTAATATATTTTTTCATGTTTGTCTTCCATTTTTCAAAGTTAATTGAAAAAACCACTACAAAACAGTGCAATTAGCATAATCATTGAGAAGTTACTTGGTAGCAAGCTCAATATTTGTGTCATATTGGATGAACATGTCTGTTCCTCTTATTTTCCTGAAAAAAATTCTAAAAAAAGAGAGGCATAGGAATGAATTAAGTCTAGGTGCATTCCTCCCAAATGTTACTCTGATTCTTCTTTCTCTCTAGAAAGCCCAAATTGCTCCTACTTTCTCATGGTATTCTACAAATGCTTTGTCTTTGTTTTCGATTTCAACTACTGTGGAATTAAAGAGATACATAGTATAAACTGAATTATACTGGGGGAACTTTCATCTCCAGAAATATTTTAGGTTCACAGCACAGTCCCTTCCATTTGAAATCTTTATCAGTAAACACATGAAAGGAACTGCTAAGGCCATGAATAAGCAACAGAGGAATCAAGAAGAGAAAAAAACTTAGTTTATAGACTAAACAGGTTTGATCAGAAAGAGCAAAAAGAGATGACTAAGAAAAATTTTTCAAACAAAACCAAATCTCTTTTTATTCACATGCACTTACACAATATGAAAGTGAGATGTGGCAAGGCTGTAGCTGCACAACCTTGCCCTAAGCAGCATGGCCATTGCCATTCACATGGCATGAAAAAACCCCTTGAAATAGCCATACATTTTTAAATTATAGAATTAAGGAAACAGTGACAGATGCAACAAGAAATTGCATGCAAAAGGCACTTCATACTTATACTGAAAAGCAGTGCCAGGCATTGCAGGGGGAGCATGAATCTGAAAGGACATCTCTCCTTCTACAGCAGATCAGGACCTCGTGCATTGGTGCAAAGCTGATTGTGCACAAGGAGCACATAGCCTTTTAGCTGATAGAATTGTCATTCTCCAATAACCAACTATAAGGGAATCACGCACAAAAAGAGATAGCAAAAAATGACGAGACTGACATGCTATGAAGTTTTGCCATACAGGGGTTTAGTTCAAAATCTTGAGCACTGAGCTCAATCACAGGATATTTTTAAATCTAGGACTCAAAATGTACCTGCCAAAAGAAACTTTGGAGGACAAGTTCCTGTCTCCTTCAAGGCAACTATACAGTTGTGGATGTAATTGCCTGTGTGAGACAGATGTTTACAGAGGGTCAAGCACATAGGTGTTTCTAACCTCTCCATTACTGGGAAATACACAGGAGACTGTATTTCCAGCAAAAGTACAACTTTACAGCTCATATAGAGCCATATAAGCTGGCATTACACTGTCAGATTCCAGCACCGTTTAAATCATTACAGATAGTAGATCCAGCAACCACAAGTATTTAGCCCAGGGTCTGATGCTAGTATTTAAGCTGTCCTTGTAGTTTTCTACACCCTAAATCAGATACATTTACATAGTCACACCCTGAAAACCCTCAAGACCTACCAGCAACAGCTACATAGGCTTCAAAAGCTTAGCACTTCTCAGTTCAGTCAAATTCAAGCATCACAGACGCTGTTTGCCAGTTTTTACAGTCAATAACCCTTAAGTTATTCTGGAGACTGAAAAAAAGTTAGCAAAGGCTGACTTTTCACTAACACTTCCATTAGGTTGTGCCCAGCTTTTATGACTGATTGTGATAAGGTTGGCCAGACCAATTGCATGAATGTGATAATTATAGACACAAAGGGATTTTACAGTATTGACTCTGTTAGCCAAGTTACCTGCTGGTGGTGAGGGCTGCAAGGCATCTGTTATTCTTTTACTTCTTAAAAGCAATTTGTCAAAATCAGTTTTGTTTATGGCTATAAAATGAAACACTGGAATAAATTCTTGATTTCAAACAGTCCAAGCATATTAAATTATTCTGCATCTACTTCACATCATCTCTGGAGAAATTAAGAAATGGAAATTAAAAAAAAATATTTCTTTTAATACAAGCCATTTAATGTTTCTGGCAAAGAAAATGGAAAAGTTTTGGCTCTATATTCTTCTACCTAGAAGTGAATGGGAAAAAAAGAAAGAACAGAATGAAGGTAGAAAAGGTAGAATGAAGAGAAAAGAAAGCAAGAGCAATAATAGGAGAAAAAGCGATAGTAATTGATTTTAAAATCAAATAAACTGTGGAAAGCTTCCAAATGAAACTGCTTCATAGAAACAGTAAAGTGTGTCAAAAGAGGTTGCTAATGTTGCAGGAGTGGTTGCAATAGTCCCACTGGATTTTCTAATTCAGATATCATGAAGACATCTGATTGAATGGGATTATTTCTTAATTTTTCCAGTGCTTATTTACTTTGCTGCTTTTTCATCCCAATCTTACAGAAGTCACTTTGGACAACTATCAGAGTTGCACTTGAGTAGTAGATAACATTTCAACTCAGAATCATTATGGAATCTATCAGCAGGAGCTCCAATTTGAAATAATTTTTCTTTTCTTTTTTTTTTTTCCTAAATCATGTACTTTTCAGTAGAATTCCTCCTGAAGTGTCAGTGTAGAGGTCGAAGACTGCTTTTTGACTGTGTTATCTTTCTTTACTCAGTTAATTGTAAATGAGAACACAGGATTGCTTTCATATGTAGATAGAATTCCACCAGATTTTTTTTTTTTGTGTGTGTGTGGGAAATGATTGCTTTTCTTTACTTTACTTTCTTTCACTTTGATACAGTAAGTTAAAAAAGGCCACATCTGACTTTGAACAATTCTACAGATGACCCTTGGAATATTTTTTGTCAATGTCAGTTAGCATTTCCAACCAAGGGCTGAACTATATGCTGAGTTTGATGGGTTTTTATTACTAGTGATATCAGACCAACTTCCCTGCTGGATATCAAGATCATGTAACTAACTTCCCCCCTATGACAGTTTTCCCTTTAACTAAGCATGAGCCTGTTTGTCCCTACAGACTCCTTTTAGACATATAATGCTTTCTTGGTTTCACATAGAATGAAAAACTGGGCCTTGGAGGCATCCTAATTTATATGCTTTATCTGAAAATGCTCCTCCAGCAGAAAACACTTTGTGAAAGTGATACCACAGCATCATATAAATGTACTCCCAATACAATTTTTCTGTCTTAATTTTCATTTACTCATCAAAACAATTTTTTTCTCCTTTCTGTAATTCATATTTGAGTTCTGGTATGGCAAAGATAAAATCAACATGTGTCTGATTTATTTTAGTGATGTGCTAAGACTTTTTTAAGTAACTTTGATAACAACTGAAAAATTGTTTCCCAGTTGCACATAGAGTGATGTTTATAGTTTGGGTACCTCAAGGGCTTTCTGTGCTGCAGTGAGTTTCATTTGATTGTATTAGATTTAGTGAAAGAGGTAATTATTTTCCTGAAGGCATAACTATGTTTTTTAAAGACTTAATAAATGTTTGCATTTTTGAAGTTCAAAAATATTTAGACTAGGCATGGAGAGTTATCAAATATTTTTAACACCCAAAACATCTGAGCAGGGCAGGAACTTCTCATCATTGCCCCCTGTCCCTTAAGTCACCATGTTCATCTAGGTGGAGAGAAAACAGAGAATCCTCTATATCACACATCCTATCTGCCTGCTGGCCTTATCTTGGGAAAGGTAGGGTGTGATTCCAGTAGTCAATTCTCTCTCATTCTGCCTTATATTTTTCAGCCTACTGACCTCCTCCTGGATCTCTGTCACTAAGCAGGTGAGTTCCTCTGCCTGGACACTACAAGTATAACTAATCATACCCTGTACAAACAAATATGATCAGATTCTGATTAACTCATGGATACCCGGATTTATTTTTTTTTGCTAGACATGAGCAATTAATTTTTTCCTCATTTTCATCTGCTTCCAATAAAAACTGCTGAACACTTTTAGAAACTAATGGGGAGTTCAAAGTAAAAATTACATGTGCTACATGGTATCTCAAGTATTTTAAACTGAAAAATTTACATGACTGTTATTCTCACAGCAAGAGTGATACTTTCTAAACGTACTACAAAACCATATTCAATAAATTAAAAAGTAGCTGCTTTACAGTTGCATTTATTTGCCTTCTTATTTGAGGAGAAAACCAAACCAAAATCAAAACTAAACAACAACCCTCTCTCCAAATCTTTATAACTGAAGTCAAGCAAATAACCCTTCACAGGAAACTGTATTAATTGAAGAGATCATGTTTCTTCAGGTGGTTACCTATATATATACTTTGCATAACTGCAACATACTTTTTTATTATTATTTTTATTTTTTCTTTTTTAATCAATGGGACAAGAATCCTACAGTCACCTTGAGAATTGGTCTTACCTCAGAGAAAGTTATGAAAATTAATATTTGGGTTTTTTATAATTTTCATCTTAATTTAGTTTTTATTTTATAGTAATACTCACAGTGAATACTTGGGTCACTTACATAATAAAGACATTGAATTACATTCATCACCCAGCTAGAGACATAGCAATTGACTTGGCATTGCCAAGCAAGAGAGCCAAGCCTATGGTTGCTTTGGTTCACCACAGAATTCTAGTGACCATAACCTTTTTAATCTGCTGTCTAATCAATATGCTTACATCTGTTAATAATGGAACAAAAGGTGAAAAAAACAAAATAAAGAAAGGATATCTAGAACTTATTTCTTCAGGCTACAAAATACCTGAGGCATATATCTTTCCAGTTTCCAATTCTAATTAGAGATGATAGGTGTGGAATGAAAATCCATATTCAAACAAGGTTAACAAGCAGAGAATATGAATTCTTATCAGATATTAAGTTTTCAACAGGTACAAATTTAAATCATTTCAACTGATAATGTTTGAGGCCTTGAATTTTTTTTTTCCCTCAGCTTTTACTGTTACCACAGTGTGCCCTATACTTCTTGTATTCCAGCATACCCTTGAGAATTTTAAGTCAAATGTCCAGTGGTGGAACTTTTCCATCAACTGTCAATATATAATTGGTTGTTCTGTTGGTTTTTTTTTTTTTTTTGCAGAAGTGGTTAAATATTGAACTACATATCTTAGCTTTCATTTGTTATTTATTTTCTTTACAATAATTTCTTATTTCTCCCCTCTGTCCCACACTTCTTCATAAAAATTCTATGTATTATCTGGATAAAATGAGAAAATTAATAAATAATAATAATAAAAAACTCCGCAAAAACCCCCAGTTGTGTTTTCACAAGCAGATGATAATTCAACAAGAAATTCTACCACAAAAATACTTTTTTTTTTTTCTTTCAGGGAACAATTAGTACACTTTAAATACTCAGAAGTATATGTAGACCACAATTAGCCCTGTAGGCTTATCAGCAATTAAATATTGTCCAAACTCTGTTTGCAAAGGGTCAGCCTAACCCTGAACTTCACAGCAACAGGGAGTTGAGCTGTGAAGGAACTAATACAGTGATTGCCAAAGCTCTCTTTTGCACATCATGGCTGCAAAAAGGCATTTTTTGATCTTCCAGCAACCCAGCACTCACATGTTTTGTTTGGAGCATATTTAACTTCAGGGATGCCCTAGCTCATATGTTTTGTTCCTTGTGGTAAGTGACTTCAGAGAGCAATATATACAGTCATTGTGTACACTTTTTTCCTATTTGATGAGTAATTTCATATGATAGATACAAAGATTCATTTCAGCTGTTTTGCTTGTTATAATTAGTTGAATTATGATTCCTAAAAAAAAAAACCCAGATATCTAAAAAAATAAATAAATGACTTCGTGTCCAAATAATTATTTATCAGCATGAATTTGCCCCCAAAACTTCTGTAAATGAAAATAGATTGAAAATTCAGTGTTGATCAGGGAAACAGCATGATACGCTTCTCTCAAACCACTGACAAATACAGATGGGAAGGGGTCAGTGTATTTGCATCCTAGCTGTTATTTGGACAGATGGTCAGTCACTGCAGTTGATTTTTCCCCCCCTTAATTTAAAATTAATGAAGTACAAGAGATCCACCAAAATATTTTTGGTTTTGTTGGGGTTTGTTTTGTTGTTTTTGTTGGTTTTTATATATATATATATTTCCTGAGGGAAATAAATATATTGCTGTCGTTTGCCTCCCTCCTCCTACAAGCAACATTTCTGTCTCACTCTGCAGCTGCTGCTTAGAAAATTAACAAATGCAGCTCTTACCTACATGAAGGTCATGATTCTAAGAAAAGCATATAATAAAATACAAAATGTTATGATCATTTTGACAGTGAAACAAAGACCTCTGTACTTTGGTGGATTTTTAGGTGGTTTGGGGTATTTTTTGATTGTTTGTTTGGCAGTTTGTATGTATGCTTGTTTAGATTCTGTTTTGACTGAGTAGCTTTGACCTAAGTGAAACTGTGAAGAAAATATCTTCCAGATTTTCAAATGAGCATGTAGCTATGTGGATCCATTATGCTCCAACAAAAATGTAACATTTTAAAAATACTATACTTCTTTATGTAGTTTTCAAGGCAGAACGAACTCAGAAAGTCTATTCCCAGAACTATGTGCACATCATTGATGATGTAATCACAGATGCTTTTGACAAATAAAATTACAGTCATAAACAAATAAGTCACATTGGCTGGGAATCAAGAAGAAAGAGGGGGAAACCAGTGTTTACTGGAAGAAAAATAACTAAACTGGAAAAGAAAGGAATGTTTCTAAGAAGATAGTTAAAAACAGTGAACAAAAAAGAACAAATATCAAAAACAAACCCAAACAAAATCTCCAGAACTTCAGAAAAATGTAAAGTTGAATACAAACATATCAGACCTGTCTCAATTACACCATATTTTACATAAGTTCCAGTGCTAAGCCTTATGCATTTGATCCTTGTCAGCCAGCATTTTTTGCATATGATACACTGATGCTCTTTTACTGCCTACAGGTGAAAATCATTTAGTTGGATGTGAAAAGCTCTTCCCCTGATAATACTACATTTGGCTTGCCCATCACTTTAGTTCCATTTTAACTGAGCAGAACAGTCATTTCTAACAAGCAATAGAAATGCATTTTCAGTATTTCTGTTAAGTATCTCCATGGTAGGTGTGCAGTGCATGGAACATTTTTGCTGCCAGATAGGCAACTTCAAGCGAACATGTGTAAGGCTCCTTTAAAAGGAGAGAGATGATTAATACCACCTTTTCTGAGTGTATGAAACACAACACTGACATTCTGTAGACAACAGTGTGCCAACTCTGGCAATTTTTTTTTTCCCAAGGTAAAACTACTCTGAATTTCTTCTTTTCCCAGCTTAAAAGTAAACAAAAAATCAGTGGAACAAGAACAACTTTTTTTTTTTTTTTTTGAGTATAAGACATCACTGCCTATTAATTTGCTGACCTGATTGGAACAACTGTTCTCAAGGTGAGCTGGTTGATGCTCAAGGGACAGTCCTGACTATGTACTCAGAATAGCTTCATCTATTAGACTAAATATAATAACAGATGAAGAACATGGAGCAACAGTCAGTCAATCTAAAAGGTATGCCTCTGCCAACAAAACAGAAACAGGAACATAATATGTCTCTACTAGGTTGGTAGACAAACAGTTAATATAAGATAGTGAACTCAGATTGAGCTTAGTATGTTGGCACAGCTGCAGACTGAGCATAAAATCAAGCTAAGGGTGGATTTTGGTGGTGAACACTTCAGGGTGGAGGCAGGTTTTGTGAGGTACCTCTATGTGTTACTGTTAGATGAATAAAATTACTGGGAGATATTTTCAGCAAGCACTAGTTCATATTGTACAGTGAGCAAAACCTTTCTTACATTTGTCTTGTGTTCTTTACCCAGTGATGAGTCCATGTGATGAGTCCATGAGTCCACGAGTCCACAAAGCCATGAGTCCATGAGTCCACAAAGCCTATAGTACGACATCCAAAGGCTTGTTTGGCACATCACATATATTGATATGAAATTCTGCAGGTGGCTGATAAACAAGATGTGCTCAATAGTTATTATCTGGATGAAAGATTGTATTATCAGAGAAGCAGGCTTTTACAAGGACCAGAATAGCAAAGAGTGAAAGTAGAGATATCTTCTTTAACTGAGAAAAACGTTACACTGTTTATAGGATACTTTCTGCCTCAAGTGGTGCAAGGGACACTGTGTGAATGTGCTATTAAGAACCAGAAACCATGTAGAACCCTTAGAGTTTTTAATTGTCAAGAAATATGGGTTTTTTGGCCTGTATTTGAAAAGTATAAAGAAATGTAAAGTCTTGAGCAGAGGTTAATAACTAATGAAGTGTATTTGTAAGAATTGCATCAATGGGGCTTTGATTTTAATTTTCTTTTCCACAAAGCAAAAAGGGTATAAACAAGCAGGTTTTATTTCTGCCTAGTGTTGAACCAAATTACAAGTACAATTTTTTTTTTATATTAACCAAATGATGAACTGAAGTTCACGTAGTTTGTAATTAGTCCTGTTTTCCCATCACTTTCACCAGGTTTGAAACTGTGCTATTGAGGCTCAGAAGATTAAGGACTGACTGTGTTTTATGCTATCTTGATCTCAAGGATTGTGGGTAGAATTTCTACTTCTCAACTAGTGCAATTTTTTTCAAACAGTACTCTAAAAGTCACTTTATTCTCAGCAGGATAGAAGGCTGAGTGGTGTAACTTCTTATACCTTCTGATTGCTTGTAAGTCAAACACAGTGACAGTTATTTCTTTTGTGAAATCCCTTCATATTAACAAAAACCTGTAATCTAAAGTCCATTTCAAATGACCCTTCAGTGGGATATGCAGAAGACAGTAGACTCCGTAATACTACAATTATTATAATACTTACTTGGTAGGGAGGAAGCTCTGTGGAAACTGAGAACTTCAATCTGTGTTTCAACCATTCATCCACCTGCAGTAAAATCACCTACAACAAACTCCTGCCCACTAATACCAAATAATTCTCCTCCTCTCTAAGTTAGGTTTACCAAATTAAGAAGTATAAGCATCTGTCAGGATGGACGCTAATTTAACCAGACTTAAAATGCAGAATTAAGATAAATACTTTTTCTTTTTTCCTTTTCCCTTATTAATCTGACGCTCTGAGAATGCACTTTGCACGCCTGCAGCCAGTATTTACACATCACATAAGAAACGGAAATTCCTACTCAGTCAGATGAAAATGAAAAATAATTAAATGAATTGTACTTTATTTAACAGTTCCTTGTTTTCTCCTGGTTGAACATGTGGAGAAAGAAAACTGGGGTTTTACATATTTATCTTTTCTCATTACACTTTTTTATCCCATTCACATTCTTAACAAAACAAACAAACAAGCAAGTAAACAAACAAATAAACAAAAATGGACTTTATAAAATGCATCTTTATATGACACTGACCTGGAATACAGCTCTATTCATTGCAGGTTTTATAAAATTCTAAATAATGAGATAGAATGTACTTTAAAAAGGAAAAAAAAAAACAAAACAACAAAACCAAACAAAAACAAACCAAAAAAAAACCCCAACAAACCTTAAAGCTTTCCTCATGTACAAGGGCAAATGATCCTTTGAGAGAAATCTCATCACCTCCAAATATTTTTAAAGGAAGAAGTAGACACATTGTTAACTTTTTACACCAGGATGCATACTTATGTTAATTCTTTAGAAACTATGGACAAAGATTACAACACTGAATACAATAGTACATGAATAAACTTTCCCCTATCCTTTCCAAAAAGCTTCCCTGATTAATATAGATATGTGCAATACACCTTGCTGCTTCAATTAGAATAGGATGCATAAACAAAACACTTGGGATTGAGGCTATATGTGTATGCTTCTCCTAAAGGTCTCTATTAGAGAGATCTCAGGAGAGTACTTACTGTTTGTTTTTTTCCATTTGATTGGCTTTTGGAAGACCCTTGAAGCTCTAACTAGAGAAGCTAACTGAAATGAAAAGTCTCTAGGACTATTTGGCCTTAGATATTTCTGGGGCCCTCTAGCAACTTTGTAATATGAGTAATATTCAAAGATATCCCTACAGAAAAGAGATAACAGATTTCCAATAGGTTGGTAAGGTAGAGAGCAGCACATCACATTAGGTTCCACTATATTTCTTTAAAAGTTCCAGTCCTGTAATTTATTGACCACCTTTTCCTGAACTGATATAAAAGGACTGAGAAGATGCCATGTCTTTCATCATCACTATAAAAAAAACAATGCTAAAAGAAAAGCAAAAGGTATGTGACCTTTGCTGTGAGTAAACACATGAAATGTCTTCAGAACTTCTCTGGTAACCTCACTTCTCTGCCCCCCCTCCCCCCCCCCCCCAATTCATCTCCTTTAAAACTGTGACTCTAGTGCCTAATTAGGTGACCTTTGTCAGGGCCAATTACACTGCAATCTTTTGGCCACTGCTGTCCACTTAAGCATCCTTGAAATTACTCCAGTAGCTGTTGAATATGGAGAAGATTAGTTCCCTGGATGTCTTTTTCTTCTCTCATTTAGGCTGGCTTTTCCAACAATATTATTTTGAACAGAGAAATTAAAAGTGTTCACAATCATAGGTGGTCATGTAGGTAAAAGTTCAAGATGCCTGAGTTTTGATAGTTTATTCCCCATTCTCTATGGGGAATAAAACTATCACTGTCTGATGCAGATTTTGCTTTCTCTACGTGTCAATTTTCTCCTCTCTTCCAACCCCACCACATGCAACAGAAGTGAACATATTATATAATCCTCTCTGTTGCACAGACTGACAAACTCAGCTTCAGGTCTTTTCGGTAGAACTATCATCACCTTTCCAGTCACACCATGTGTTTTCATCTCTTGATGGGAAACATCATGGAAAAGGGCAACAGACCATTAGTTTGGAAAATAACACCAGTACAGCAATCAGTATATGTTTTCATCATCACCACTCCACCCATGTCTCAAGTATTAAAGAAACCTTTCCATCACCACACCCCTGTCTTGAGCATTAGCAGTTTTATTTTTCATTCATCTGATGGTTCTGTGTTCCCTGGCAGAGAGCCACCTACAGCTACTTATGCAGTCTATCACTTCTGTAAATCCAGAATCATCCATTGGTTTAGTTTACTCTTCAGACCTGGGAAGGGTGAATTTTTGTAGACTGAGAATACATGAGAATATTCCTGCTTGTTCTAGCAAGCAGTTTGACTACTGTTGCTACTGACTATTGTTCCTATTGCATGGTTTTACCATCTATATGCTTTTCCCCAGCAAACTCTTTGGCTTAATTCAATCCTCTCAGAAAAAAAAAAATCAAATTCAAATACTACTATAGACATATGGGATGAAAAAAAAAAACAAAAAAAACCAAACAAAAAAAAAACGGGCTCCCCCTTTCCACCACTATTTTGCACAATTGTGAGTTTGGGTATTTTATACCATGCTAATGCTAAGTAATATTTATGACCTGAGATTAAGGTAATGATACAAGTATAAATTATTTCTATGATATTCTGTGTTAGATGTAATAATGATTTTGGCTTTAGAAGCAAGTGAAGGAGACATTGAAGCCAATCACAAGCAGCTGTTTTCTCCCAAGAAATTCTACAGAAGGAACACTACGATGGTTATCAGAGAAATAGGAAAACAAAGTTCGGCACTAGAATATATGTCCTTCAGGGATAATATTATGTCAGGATAGACTACTCATGTTATTTATTATTTTTAAGTGCTCCTATGCTTCATTTTCTTTTTCTACTTTGATGTATGTGGGCTGATGGTTTCAGACTCAACACAAAAGGCACTTTAGTAAGATCTCAGCCAAAATATATGCTATAGCCACAAAAATACAGGTTGAAAGCAGAAAAAACTATCTCCATAGAAAAACAGTCATTTAATTGAAAGATAAAAAGAAAAACTAAACCAATTTCCTCTTCTGAAGATAAGGAATTGCTGGAAACAAACAAAAAAGTTGCATATTATGTCAAAATACTTTGCTGCCCAAAAGAGATTTGAGAATTCCATAATAGAAGAGAAAGATTACTAAATTATGAAGACAAAGAAGTAAAATAATATTTTTATGAAATTGAGACTTGAAAAATAGGTGAAAGAAAATAAAATTTAAGGGTTACAATTTGAAGTGTGGAATAACTTTGAGAAAGTATTAAATTCATGCCTTCATTTCTATATATACCTGTCCCTGCACTCTTCTCTCATGCACGTTCATGCTATAATGAACCCAGTTTCAAGTGGGTTTTTTGGTTTGTTTTTGTGGTTTTTTTGTTTGTTTATGTGAGTTTTTTGTTTCTCTTGTTGTTGTTTTATTTATATTTTTATTGATTCATTTAGTTGGTTTGTTTGGGTGGGAGTTTTGTGATAATATTAGCTGTAAAACAAAAAAAAAAAATGTCACATTCTTTTGGGACTCATTTCTGGAACTGTAGAATACTAATTGTGTTTCACACTAGTCAGCCTAACAAATTAGTGGGTTATATAGAAGTCTGATTTTTTTTTCATGGATTGTGATGGATACATTTTCCTGTAGTAATTTTCTTTTTTCCTTTACACTGTTTGTGTTTGATATATTTTGTTACAGTCAAATGCTTTTTCAACATTTATTGGTAATCTGTTTACTGTTGCTGAAGCTTCAGATGTTTTTTGAATTTTACATTTATATCTTTAACCTCTACATACTACATATTAAGAAAGCATACAAACCATTGCAACTCCCAAATCACAATTAAGCACAGTTAAAATCCATAGTATTATCAATATTTGCAAGACTGAAGTGCAAAACTGTCTCTTAAGCTAAAGGCTTAAGAGAGCTTGGGGACATATCTTGATTCCTGTTGTGGTACGAGGAAAACTGGAAATTTTCCAGTATAAATTAATGTATAGCTACAGCAATGCCAATCTAATTGATTACAGATATGTCTGTTAACATTAAGAGGACAGAACATGAGAAGAGAAAAGGTCAGAGTATCCTGATCAGAGGATATATGACTGATGCTGACTGATGCTTCACTTTAGCAGACAACAAAAAGAATGGGAGTTGAAGCCTTATTATATTCCCCCTATCCGTGAAATTCTTCAAACATATTCTGTTTCAATTTCCTTAGAGTGCCTGATGTATTTCTCTTCAGTTTAGTTGTTTCAATTGGCCCTGCCTCCTCACCCACCAAAGAGTTGTTTACAAGCCGGCGGAGTTCAGAGTTCCGGGTGAGGGGAGGGGTTTGACTTCACCGTGTTGTATTCCTCCTCCCTGGAGTAAAGGCAAGTGGCATTACAGTCAAGGGAGTGTGCCTGCTCTGGAAACTCCAGTCTCACACACCATCTGTGAAAGGTTGGAAAACTCCACCTCCTCACCAAAAAGAGAAATTTGCAATTTTAATTCTCTATTTCCAGAAACTTGTTCTATCAGTTTTTCCAGTTTTCAGCGCTCAAAAGCTCTAATTCATGAAAGGAAGCAATTACCTGCTTACCGAGTTGCTTAGTAATGCATCTCTCCTTTTATGTAGCGATTAAAGACCCTCCCAGCAAGGAAGCAACAGGTCTGGGTTTGTTTGGTTTTTCGGTTGGTTGGTTGTTTTTGGGGTTTTTTTCCCTTTACTAGGATTTTTTATTTTGCCTTTCTTTTACCAAATACCTTATTTTCTCAGTGACCAACGCTGAACTGTGCCAACTTTCCTCAGCACATTTCTCTGTGTTTAGGGCTAGGAACAAATCCATTATTGGAGAGCAATCCATATGACTGCTGGAGAAGTTGGCTCCAACCAACATTATTTCTGCAACAAGGAGATATCCCAAAACAAAAGAACCCTCTTGTTCCTTGAAGGAATCCTGCCAACCACACAAAAAATGTGAGACCCCAGGCTCTCCTCATGAGCTCATTGAAGGGGTTCTACCTGAAATCGATAAAAGGCCCCTAAAATCCACCTGATGGATTTATTTAAAGGGGCTTCAGTTCTTTTATACCTTGGGACTGTGCTACAATGCCCCTCAGGGGGTCAAAATAACACAGTTGTTCAATGACTCACCAGTTGCAGATTTTGCAAAGGTCCAGAAGAATTAACTGCTACTTCTAATGCTTTAAAAAACAAATATAGAAGTTCATCCATTCCAATCTGCGCTTTCTAACTGCAGACTAAAGTATGATGTCAGCATCATTATGTTAATACCTTCAGTCTTAGGAAAAAAACATTATAAATACTTCTGCACTGTCTAATCACTCTAGTATATGTGTAAGTTTCCTAAACAGGAAGCCATTATTTGTATGTAATATTATAATTCTCAGAATGTTTTATTCATTATAATCATTCTAATTATTATCTATTACTGATATAGTTTTATTGATATTTGTGTAATTCGGATAACCTAATTGCAATTTCTACAAATTATGTGTAGAAAGTATATTAAAAGTGTCAGTCAATGTAATCAAAAGTTAGAATATGGTAAAATTATACTTGCCTGTTATGTTTTCTATGCTCCCCTGTGCACCTGAATTGCACTGTCTTGTGATTATGGGATTGGATTCTTTCCACACACCACTTTTTGAAAACAAATATAAAACATCCTTCAGGACCCAGAGCATAGCCTTGTCCCTTCACCCCTAATGTCAGTCCCTGGAGTCATCAGCCTCTGCCCAATGCTGCTGCAGCAGGGCCTACCAAGCTGAGCCCACATCTGGGTCCACATTCCAACCTGCCTTGACCAGTCCCCATCCCACGGGATGTGCCCCCTGCTGCCCTGCTCCTGGCTACAAAGGCCTTGCCCTGCTGCCAGCCTAGGGAGCCCCTGCTGCTCCTGGGCCTGGGCACACATGGAGCTCCAGTCCACACAGCAACTTGGCAATATTCAGTGAAGGAAACTTGCCTCCTTTGTGGCAGCATTTGATATTGTACAATAAATAAATTGTGTTTCAAAAAGATATGACTTGCCTCAGGATTAAGAAAAGAGAATGCCATACTAAAGTACTCATTATTTATTGTTTATATTATTATTGTTGTTATTATTATTGTGATAATGATGCTACTGAATTCCTTTGAGGTGTTGGAGGACAGAAGATAAATGCTAAATGCAACAGAAAAGGAATGCTGAATGCTTTTGTCAAAGAAGTTGATTCAAATTGTTCTTTATTGTAAGGTTATAGTTACAGGGGGAACAAAGAGCCACCTCCATGCAGCACCAGAGATCCTTTGTTTTTAACTGCAGAATGGGTTGCTGCTATGGGCCAGCCTGGGTTGTTCATACCTGTTATCAGCATATCCCAGCTAGAAACCATCTTGGTTTGGAAGGGTAACTGTGGGACCATTCTCATAAGCAGTCTGCATGCAGCCTTCTGCATGAAAGATGCTATAAGAAAGATATCTGTCTCCTGGGACAATTCCACTTTTATACTAAACACCAGTGATAGGGGAAATTATGGTAAAATGTAGGTTGTTAAATAAATACGCTGTTTTATAAATAATTATATAAAAATACTTTTACTAAATAACGTGTAGGTTTTATTTTATACTAAATGTAAATTGTAAGAAGTGGAGAATGTCTTTCCCATCTCTGATGTTAAGGATTAATCTTTGGGTTATGGAATCAAGTCTTGAATTCTGCTTGAATTCTCAAGTCAGGTAAATAACAGCATCTCACAGGAACTTCACCAGTACTGATGGTATTTTCTAAGAAACTCTAACTGCACAATTCAGATCTGGTAAAAGAAAGATCTCTGATGAGCCAGCCGAAGTGTTTGAACAAGGGGAATGGTCTGAGAGCATTCTCATTCACTTGTCGCAGTGTTATTTCATTTTGTAGAGAAGCTTTAGGTATTAGATATATTTATATTTTTAGATTTATTTAGATATTTATGTATAAAATAGCTTTATAATGTGCCTTCACAGAAGGAATATGTAATTACAAAGCATACTTGGATATTTTACTGTGGAATAAAACAAAGGTAATGTAAAATCTTTAAAACAAACCATCTTACTGAGGAATAAAACTTGCTTGGGGCCTTTCATAGCTAGCATACCTCCCTCTGACTTTCTTCATGAAGGCAATGATTGTCTTCTATGCTGTAAGTTCTAACACTACCTTATTACATCTGATTATAGGATTCTACCTCACTCTCCTACAGCAATACAGGAACACTTGGAAATTTTAAAGTAATTTGCTTGTGATAAAGGGTGGCATGTCTTTGCCTTTTCGTGGGAGATAGATTTGTATTCTGAAAAATCTATATGCAGACAGGGTAAAAAAATTACAGCCCCTATCCAGCATAGCTATAGGATCATGAAGAATCTATTCCCAAATACCTAGAGAAGTCACATAATGTGACAAAGCAGCATAACAGGAAATCAATATTTTGCAATATATGTTGACATTCATATCTTAGTGTTGTATATACAAATAAACCTTGAACTATCTTATAATTACAATATATGCTGACTTTTTCATAATATGTAACAATATAAAGTATTAATTTCTACCTTATTTGACATTATACATTTACTGTGCTTCTCTGTCGGTGTTGAATACATCTCTGCTCCAAGTCTTAAAAGTCTTCTGTGCATGTGCAATAGCCTCTGCCCATACTGAAACTACTATTTTTCTGTTAATTTGTTTATATTTGGACAGATCTTCCTTAGTACTTTAATATTCACTCTTTTAATATTCACTTCCATTCTACAAGTTCCATAAATAGGTTTAGACACGATTATTAAATAATACATTATATATGTATAATATAAATGATATATAATATTATATTAAAAGTGATAATACAAATCAATAAAAAAATCTGTGTTTCTGGTCAGTTCAAGTACTACAGACAGAAGTTTCTCTCCAGCAAAATACATAATCGTGTGCTGATTTTTTATTTTCTTTTTAGTCACAGTTTTAATTCTGTTTCCAGTGCACTTTCCGAAGATTTTATTACTTTTTCTTCATCTATATTTTATTAAAGCAGGCATTAAACCTCTGACTTACCAAATCCATTGTATTTTTTCAAACTCGAATTTAATTGAACCTATTTGATCACAAATTCAACTCTGATGTAGTTTCAAAATATAGTCACCAGTAGTATCTGTCTAGGCTGCCAGTTAGTGTTATATGTCCTCTTAACTCATCATTCCTGTGTATCTTATATTCATACTGAGGTTTTGCAGGTGGCCTTGAAAAGCTTACAAAAAATTGTCAGCAGCAGCAACAGTTATGTAGTGGAGAAAGATTTATATATTTCAAAGGTAGAGGAGAATAATATGTGAAGCAGGCAAAGACTGAACCTGTATATTATACTTTACAGAGTTTGGACTGTAAACTTCTTCAGCTTTAAGAAGTCCTCTTAATATGAATTACTATCTCATTTGTACAGTGCCTAGTCTTTTGTAGATATGACTTACAACAAACAAATAAGCACATATTTAGGATATATTGACCTTACATTGAAATAGGAGGAAAAGGGAGTGAAAGTACAGAGAGAACATTCACATTTTAGCTACAGAAATAAAATGCACTGACGTTGGGAGTGGAAGAGAAACAAATCTGAAAATCATGTTAGGAAATGGAGAGGGTGGAAAGAGGTTAATGTAAATAGCAGAGAAGGTAGAAGGTGTAAGAATGAAAAATATAAAGACAAAAAATATCACTGGATACATACTCATCACTAAAGATTCCATCATCTATTATACTATTGGCATCAGGCTATCATAAGCTGTTTCATATCAAGGACTGTTTTAGCATGTGTCTGTTGTAAAACAGCTGTAGGCTTTTAAACCAGAGTGAAATCAGGGTTCTTTATAGCTTTTTTATTAGGATTCAGTTTCTGCAACAATAGAAAATGCTACTGAAAAGGAATTAAATTTAATATTCAGACTATTAACCAAGGATATTTGATGCACATTACATAGAGAAAAATTAAAAAGATTACTTTAGTTTCCAGAAAACCTCTGTTAAACAATGTCAAATTGATGATAAAATTGAGTTACCTTTGCCATTAAGTTTCATTCAGCCATATCGAGCATAAAAGAACTGTCAGAGGCAACTATTCATTTATTACTTCAGAAATGTTATAACTATAAATTCTTAATATCAAAGACTTAACTTCCTGATGAATTTTTGTGTTGTTTTCTGAATTGATGGAAATATGGATGGGTTGAATTAAGCTCCTCCTATTAGGGGACAACCACTCTTAGCAACCTGTGACCACACTGTTATCTTCATAGTCTCCTTATAGTAAAATATAACAGTCTGTGTTGCAGTTTCTGTCCACTGCATCTTGTTTTGTCACTGGACACCACTGAAAAGAGCCTGGCACTGTCTTATTTACACCCTCCCTTTAGATGTTTATGCAAATGGATAACATCCCCCTCAACCCTTCCCTTCTCCAGGCTGATTGGCCCAGTTTTCTCAGCCTTTCCTCATAGGAAAGATGCTCCAGTCCCTTAATCATCTTTGTGTCTTTCACTGAATTTTCCCCAGACTTTCTTGAACTGGAGACCCAGAATTGGACACAATACTTCAGGCATGGCCTCACCAGTCCTGAGTAAAGTAGGAAAATCAACTTCCTAGACCTGCTGGTAATGCTCTTCCTAATGCAGCCCTGGATATGATTGGTCTTCTTTGTCACAGGGATACATTACCGGTTCACAGTCAGCCTAAGTCCTTTTCTGTAAAAATGCTCTCCAGTTGGTCAGCCCCAAGATGAATTAGGTTATTCTTCTCCATGTGTAGGAGGGGGACAAGCAAAAAATGGGAAAAGAGTTAAAGTCCAAAAAACCCCTCCACACTTTCATTCTGTCCTGTGTTGTGTATTGGCAAAATCCTTGATGAGTAACTGGGATTTTTGGTTGGTCATCTGGGGTGCCTGTCTTCCCAAGTGCACTGCATCAGATAAGCAATTAAATGAATTTTTTGTCTAGTTTCCCTTTTATATACTCTGCTTACACATGTAGGCATATTGTCCTCACTGAAGTGTCAAACACTTCAAACTATGAAATTCAATGTAGTTTTTATGGACGCATAATAGTACCACAATTAAAAATGAATAATAATTAGATTACCTAAAACCTAAACTAGGAATGAATGACATGACTAACCTGTCTGTTTCATCAGATCTGTTTCTGAAGTCTTTTTTGCTAAAATGTATCAATTCATGAGCCGTTTAAGCAGTTAGTCACATCAAAGTTTCAAGAAATTTCAGAGGACTTAGTGGCATCTTCCACCTGCCTGACACAATACATTGGAGTCTGCACCACTTGAAGCTGATAGTTAAGCTAGCTCCATTAGTTGAACTGTGGCAGAAATTTGGCTCTTCTACTCAGATGGGCAACTTCAGAAGTAATTTTGCCAGTGGTAGCCTGATTCCACATGCAAATGAATGCAGAATTTTGACCCTTCATAAACACTAGACGGAGACTTTACAGTACTTTCTTTAATTTGTGGTAATCAGAACAGGAATTGATTCTTTTACATCAAAGCTCGAGGAAACTTTTTTAGACTTAATCCTTTAGGCATAATCTATCTCTCCTTTCCATCATTTGTTTACATGACCACCATTAGTGGAATTTCCAAAATAAAACTTTAACTACAAACAGTCGGGGTAAAAGCCTGCACAGCAAACACTGAGGGGAAATTATGATACAAATAAATTAACCTTTTCAAAGCTACTTTTTATTTTTATTTCTATTCACTGTCTGCCAGGGGAGAAGAAAGTTTGTTTTCAGTTCAAGACACAGTTTTTTTCAATAAGATAACAAAATCTAAAGGACTGATATTTCTATGGAGAAAAGTATCTTGAAACAACTAAACAGCTATGTGTAATTTTCAAATATATATTTGTTGGTACCAGAGAAATATCAATGCAGATGGGATTATGCAACAGCGGAGTTGAGCGTACACCCTTCCTGCTCCTCCCCTGCCACGTGGTCCCCAAGATGACCCAGGAAAGAGACACACAGAGACCTCAGGAGGGGAAAGCAGAGAGAGTGTTTATTCACATGGTAAGGGGTATTTAAAGGGCTTTTAGGGAATTTTGGTTACAACCAATAGAAATAGAGGGATAACAACCAATGGGGAAAGGGTTAACTAAGGACCAATAGGGGGGTTTCACACTATCCTGCAAAGGACAAATTCCTACCTACTAGGCTAGGGAGATAAGAGTTTTCTCAAGGAGCTTTGGGAAGGAGAAGGGTGACTCAGGGGTGGGGGGGAAAGCAAAGAATCCATTTTAAAATACAGTAAAAGCCTCAGTTTTTAAGGCATTATGGACCCATCTCTTGCATGATCTATTCCACTTCTGATATTGTAAGTCTACTGCCATGGGATTATTTGGTCACTAGATGTCAGCAGTATGTGGAAGGAATGAAGGAAAATAAGGACAGAAGTAGAACTTTCTGTTACAAAAAAGACACAGTAACTCTTAAAGTGATGACATTTTCTTTTAATTACCTATTTAGAAAATTATATAACCTTTGTAATAATGATGATGCAGTTCATCAGTGAATACAAATATCAATGATCTGATAAATATGACAGTCCTCAGGTTATATCCACAAATCTTATAATTCCAATCTATTATTATTTTAATTATTTAATTTTCAACCTAGCATGCCATCATTATACCTACTAATACATGGTTCCTGGCAAGAAAGTTTTACCACCTCAAAAAGAATTTTCTCCTATAACTGCTGTTTAAAAAAGCTGCTTTCAAACTTTTTCATGAAAAAAAGAAAGTTTTATAGTTTATTTTATTATTTTATTTTATATTTTTCAAGAGCAGCACTTAAAAAATCTTTCTTGTCATATACTAGGCATAGAACTGTAATATTCTGTATTTAACAGCCAAATTGCTATAATAACAGGGAGGGGGTTTGCATCCAAGAAGGTCCTGTATTGTTCCTTTTTTTTCTTTTTACACCGAAACCTATAGATAGATTTATTATTGCAATTACACACTGGTGCATTTTATTAGCACTCCTAGTTCTTACTGTGGGACATGTTTCTGTGATGTGCTCCCGCTTCATCTGCCTCTATTAATTTAGGATCTTGATCGAGATAAATCAAGATAGATAGGATTCAATCTTGCAAAATATACTGTTTCCAAATAGAAAAAAAAGAGAGTTTAGTACCATTAAGATGAGGCATAAATACTATGTCTGATTTGTGCTGCCTGTGCTTTGAGATGGCTGCATGAACCTATCTGCAAAATTTCTTTAGTAAGAGAATAACAATTTAGGTCACACTTAGAGTGATTTTGGACTCGGTGTGAGTGTGACAGGAAGAATTGAAGGTTATATTTGTGTAGCTCCAAAATCTAAATTTGGGAACAACTTTCACTTAATATCATGTTCGAAATAACAATGTCAAATCTTAAATTTTGATTCTGTTGAAAGAATCCCCCAGTGAAATGAATCTATTTTACTCTGTTCCCATAATAATAGCATACAATATTAATTTGTTCAATTTCTGAATTATCTTAGGTAAGCATTCATCCAATTAAAAATTAAACAACTCAACTTTCCTCTTTTTTCACATTTGGAAATAAATGTAAAAATACTCAGCCAAGTTTAGTCCAGTGAATGCAGGCCAGATGGCAAATGAGTAGAGTCTCACTATAAGTACCACAATACTCTTCCAGTAAAAATGAAACTTTTATCTGTCTAATGAAATATTACTCAATACCAGTGAAGGTGAAAATTAAGCAATATCAACCTTGCAAAGTGGCAAATAGTGCTGAATCTATTGCAATTGCTCAACCCCCTCCATTTTACTAGAGCTAATCCTACTACCAGAAAACATTTGCCACCTTTGGACTGCTTGCCATTATATTTTTGAAATAAGGTTATTTTTGTATAGTTCAGTCAGTCTGAATAAGGATAATACCAAGACATAATGCAATATTATGAAATATTTTATCAAACATATTATCATGCAGCTTGGACATTTTTTTCTTTGTTGTTCACCACACTTCTGTAGGTCTTTCACATTTTGAAGCCAAGGGTCATACAGTACTCAAGACCAGACCGCATAGTACACCTAACAAAATTGTAAATCCATGGCCTATGGCAATACAAATGTTCTCTTATAGCTACAGATGTGAAGACAATAAAATTGTAAGCTCTTCAAAAAACACTAAGGAAGTGTGTTTTATTTTTTTTAACTTGTCCTGTTTATTTATATATTTATATTTTGAAAAACACAGCATTTGGTAAGGGTAAGAGTTTTTTAATACCTATTAAAACAGACAGGAATATTTTTGAGACATGACAATACGGGGGAAATAAAAAATGGGAACCATCTGTGTATATGAGCCATGTTTTATGAAAAAGTAGAAGCAGCTTCTGCTCCCAGTAAGCTAGAAAGAGTTTGGGTTTTGTCTTCTGTGGCTGCTGCATTAGAGCCAGTGTGACCTTGTTAAATTTCATTTCTTTCTTTTGCTCTTGCCTAATGTTGAATAAACCTTCCTGGCCACCATCGATTCTAACTAGAACAGTAAACTGTAAAACAACAGGATGAAGAATGCACACAGAAGTTAATGTTGTCACTGGCAAGAAAATTTTTTTGTGCAGCCTTCTAATATAAAACTGAAATTATAATTCAATAGAAAAGAAAGAATGTATAGAGAGATCCTGGTTTCAGATATAAAAACAAGTAGATACAGAAAGGAAAAAAAGTAAAAAAGCCTTTCTTGTGTCTGTTTTTAAAGAGTGTTTTACTAACATAAACCTGCTGGAGCAAAATTATTATCAATGATAAAAACAAAAATTTTGTTGTAGTTCTCTGTATTTTAACATAACATAATTATACCATACCTAGTAAATTAAATTCTTTTATCATCCTCTATATTTTTCTTCCATATTTTTCCACTGTTGTTCATCTGTAATATTCATACCAGAAATAAAATCATTAATCACCTTGGCATCTAGAAAGAAGGGTTACATTTTCTTTCTTGTGATATCTAGAGCAAAACCTGAGCAAGATACTAGTTTTTAGTAATTCTGAACCACTGATCTGGATTTATCATGTTGATTAAATGGGTAGTCCTCTTGCAATAAATTTCAGTGTAACACAAAGAGGCAAGACATTCACAGTTCAATGTTGGTTTTTTTTTAAAATATCATATATGTTTTCCACCAGCAGGGGTTAATACTGAATGAAAAATGAAAGTTATTCATACTGACAAACTTTATCTTTTAATTACCTATGTTACGTAATAGATTCCATAGGCTTCTTCTGCAGGTTATGGAGAAAGATAAACTCTTTAAGAAAACAATTCAGTGCATATACATTAGCTTCATCATCTGAAACATTCTAGAGGAAGGTAGCAATTGTACACATAAATGGGATGTTGATAGACTGGCCAACTGACTTCTGTCCCTAATGTTTGGTATTATGAATAGCTTCCCATATTTTTGGTTATGGAACTATCTCTTTCCACTGTTCTGCTCTTCAATTTATTAGGTCTTGTCAGTTGTGGGAAATTTAAACATTGTTGGTAGGTCATATTTCCAGATCCTGTCTTCCCACAGAACTCTACAAGCTCTCCATGAGACAGCTGGGGGAGAATTGAAGATATATTAATTTCAATCACTTTTATCTCAGTATTTCAGTAAGAAAAAAAATCAGAGGCACACAAGTTTTTGCTGAGTCACTTCTCTTTCAGAGCTCAGGATTCTATAACTTATGGGCAATGTTGAAAGAGCATAGGTAAAATGCAAGAGATCTTCCAAGCATTTAGATTCTATTCTAGATGAAGAGAAAGCTCTTAGCTTTCAAGATGGAACTACTACAATTTTTAATGCTAGCTTCTTTTGCAGCTGACAGCTATAGACTAAGTAGAGCTAGCATACAGAATGGTCATATACATAAATCAGTAATACATTCATCTGTATAAATGTTTCATTTTATTTCTTAAAACAGAAACACCCCACTGAAAAGGATGCCTAGGAAACTATGTTTATCTTCTTAGTACATTAATTGCTACTTACTGTATACAAAGACATACAGAATTAGAAAGTGAGGGGTATTATAGGTCGATATTTATTCTGTAACTAACCGTGGTGTGTTGGTCATGGCTAACATGAACTCCCACCCAGCCACTTGTTCACTTCCTCCCTCAATGAGACAGGAGAAGAAAATAGGAAGAACAAGAATGAAACAGTTTTAGAGTTGAAAAAAAGACAAGATCACTTACTAATTAGTATCGTGGGCAAAACAGACTCAACCTGAGGAAAACTGGATTAATTTATTACCAATTAAATAAAAATGTGGCTAGCAGTTCAGATAATGAGAAACAGAAAGACAGACTTTAAATCAACACCTTCCCTTCACCCTTTCCATGTTCAAATTCAGTCCTTGGTTTCAGGCTCTTCTACTCCCGAACCAGGGCAGTAGGTTGTGGGGTGTTATAGTCAGTACATAGTAGTTTCTCTCTGTTGCTACTTTCTTCTTACACTTTCTTCTTACACTGCTCCAGGCTACAGTTCCTTTGGGAATATCCATCTGCTCCAGCATGGTCCACAAGCTTCAGGGGATATGTACTTCAGAACCATGGAGCACTTCCTCTTCCTGCTATGACCTGGGTGCTTGTTTGCCTTGTTCCTTCTCACTCTTTTTGTTCTCTTCTCTTCTGTCAGTCTAACACATTTGCCCTTTCTTAAATATGTTTTCACAAAGGTGCCAAATTCTTGACCATGGATTGGATCCATTCTGAAGTCAGACAGAAGCCACCTGAATGCTCTCTCTCTTTGTATCTGGCCCCTTTCTTAATTTTCCAGTTTACATGTAATGAAAAAAAAAAAATCATTCTATATGGGCAGAATTCCCTACTGAATTGTTTCAGGGTTTTTTTAATCTATTTTTTTAATTATTATTATTATTTGGGGTTTTTTTAAAATTCAAAGTGTTAATTTTAAATCTGATACACTTGTTCCCTCTGAAGTATAAATAACTTTCTACTTCTTGGAAGAGACAGCTGATTCAGATTTGTTGCACTTCCAACAACTCCAGGGGTAAGCATACTACAGAAAATACACCAGAAACTTTCAGGTTGTTTTATTATTCCTGTGCAGACTTATATTTCTTTTTTTTTCCCAAGCAAGCTAAAGTCATCTTAAAAAAATCATGTCTGCTGACCTTCAGCAGCTACAGAAATCACTGCTCAGTTCTGACATCATTGCTTACAATATAAAGTATTTGACATCATGCTGCAATCTGAAAATTATTACCAGTAGAAGTGGAAATACAAGAAATAAAATAAACAAACCAAGGCCAAAATAATTTAAAAAACCTGACCTCAAATAGTGCAGACATAGTTGTCAGTAGCATTATGGCTTCAAACCTATCAAATGAAAGAAAAGATCTACCTCCAGGAAGAAATGGAAGGATGTTTATAGTTCCAGGAAATTCAAGAGGCATGATATCATATTTTATCTAAAATCTTCTATGCAGTCTCAGCTTGTACTTTATAATTTCTCTCCTGCAAGAGTGGATTAATTCTACATTCTTTTTCAACCTGTACTACCTAGGCATAATGCTCAGTGTGTGCATGCACCATTTTGAAAAATGTGTCAAACCTTTCCGTGGCAACATTATCTGTAAGAAAGTACATTGCTCTTAATAGTAGGTAGTGTCCTGTCTATATTGAAGAAAAGATTTCCCCTTAAGTAAGTACGAGGAAACAAAAATATTAATTTCACAGTCTGGGGTTCGATTCTCCCACTATCTTGTGATGCAAGTTATTATACAATCAGAGAATCACAAAATATGCTGAAATGGAAGGGACCCATTAGGATCATCGAGTCCAACTCCGTGCAAAGGACATCCCAAGAATAACACTATGTGCCTTGAGAGTATTGTCCAAATGCTTCCTGAACTCAGACAGGCTTGGTGCTATGACCACTTCCCTGGGGAGCTTGTTCCAGCATTCAACCACCTTGTGGGTGAAAAACTTTTTCCTGTTATCTCAACATCCCTCAACTCAGCTTCATGCTGTTTCCTCAAGTTCTGTCACTTGCTAACACCTGTGTGAAATGGTTATCAAGTAGTGTCATGCTGAGCTAGTAGCTTTCTATGCTCCCTTTGCCAGGTGTGAATGACTACAGTATCTTTAGATTCTAGTTTTCATCTCTGAACTAATTGAAAAAAAGAAATCACTGATTCCTATTGTCTAGCAATTAAATATCACTGCAACCCATAGTTTAGTTGCCATAGCTACCAGTTACCTGATGAAAACTGTTGTCTTTTGTTAGGATTTCCTTAGAAACCCTGACACAAACAGCACTGACAACCTGAGGTCTGGCAACCCTATCTGGAATAGGGATCTCCCAGTCTGTGAGAGACTTGCACTTCTACCTTTTCTGGGCAACATTTGATAAGTAACCTTCCCTTCCCTGCAGAATCAAATTTGAGTGTTTGATACCCTCCAGACTCCTCAAATCCTAGGACAGTAACCAGTCTTAAAATTCTCACTCCTCAACTAATGGGATGATCTTCTTTCTCATAATAAGTTTGTATGCATTTGTACAAATATAGTGACTTTATTTCTTTTTTTGCTCCTTCATCTTCTCAATATCCCTTCTGTCTTCACTACCAAATCAGGTAAAATCTTAGTTTCCACAGCTGAGCATATATATGAATTAGTATATTATGTATATATACATACACACACACCCCCCAACACACACCCCACCCACCCCACACCCCCCCCCATATAAAGTAAGTAGATATTATAGATCAGGTCTTTGTATTACATACAGCATTACTGACACAATTTCACATAAGTAACCATCTTGCCAGTTAGCTGCTGAATGCATAAGCCAACTAATTCCATTTAAAGTGTTTGTTAAAAAAAAAAAACAAAAACCAAATAAAAAAAACCTAACCAAACCCACAGCAACACCTATTACTCCTTTTCCCAAAAATAATAATAAAACAAACCATCAACCTAAACAACCACCAACTTCAAAGACCATTGATGCAACTGTGGACAGAGTTGAAGCTAAAAACAAAATGGAAAAAACTGTTTCTAATGAGGGTATGGATCACATAAAGGAAGTGTCTCAGATGCTGCACAGCAGCAAGAAAGTTTTTGCTGGGAGGAGGCATGATCAGTACATTTAATTAATTATGTGCTGAAGATGAAAAGACAATGCATTTAATATGATATGACACTTCCAGCTAATCTGGTGAGTCAAATGATGTTTATAGCCAGGCTCCCCTAAAAATGAATGATGTAACAGTTTCAATGCATAACACTTAAAAAAAACTTTTGCCTTTGATTCGTGTCCAAGTAGTTAAGAATTGTGGGAATCTGATGATTTCTTTATTGAGATATCTGGCTAGAATCCTGATTAAAGAGCAAGTTTGAAGAGTTCAGAGTCCAAATTAAGATGTCATCAGCATTAAGCTTGATGGAGAGGGTCAGTTCCTGTACTTCATTTTGGTGTTTGGACTGAACTATAAATTTAGTAGAATTTTATATTCCTTTTTGTCCATAATGAAATATTTTCTGAAATCTCTAAAAGATTTGAAGAAAGGATATGAGTAAAATATTATAATATAAAATACTATAGTCATTTTGTTGATAAATTAATGCTCGTTTTTCATATGTAACATCCTACTTAGAAGTTATTTTTTAAATTCATATTTCTCTTACTATGAAAATTATGTGAAATAGGCTTTCATAGGAATAATTTGACCTCTTGTACTGTTTATTAGTTATCAATTACATATTATGAGTCCGTTGATTATTTACAATTATTCCAGTCTTTTTATTAATCATGCACTGGTTGCGCATCAAGAAATTTATGCTTGAATTTTACTTAACCTAATTCATATATCTTTTTAATCTTCCTTAATAATAATTTATAAATATCTATTTTAGAAAAAAAATTATATATTGAAAAAACAACTTTGCATAAACAAAATAATTCTGATCTTGGTTTTTACAACAATGAGATTGTTTAGCTTGCTTCTGGTCACTCCTTATCTAACAAATGCAAAAGACACCAGAATTTGATTGGATAACTACTAATCCCTTCACTTCTTTATCATTCATTGTGTTTTTATATGTACACATGTATGTAAAACATAGGAACCTGGGATCATTAAATTTTCTGTTTGTTCTGCTGTTGTCTTTGATGGCATTGTGGGAATTATATGTGTATGCTCAATTCACTGAAGCCAATGACTTGAGAATTGACATTAGTAATGTAACTGTGTGAACTATTTTTGTAAGTAAATGGCTGCTCCAATGGTCAGGATCATTTTCAAGAGCAATTTTCTTTTACCATGTTTCTGTCTCTGAAACTTTAACTACACTTTTTAATAGTAGAGAAGTTAACTGATGTTTTCAATACGTACTATGCAGGTATTAATTCATGACCACAAATAAACATTTCTTTTAAGATGTTTTTACTCATCTCAAAGATGGACAATGGCATAGACTGCGAGTCGACTAAATGGTGGGAAAATGATATTTGGTTTCACTTACATTGATTTTTCATTAAACCCCATGAGATTTAATGAATCTCATTAAATCTCATGATTTAACTGCACTGTAACAAGCAAGAGCATGTTAGGGGAAGGTTTGACTACTTCCATCTAAAAGTTATGTTCCCTATTTATTTTTGGCTTTGTGGTGCAAGCAATCACATTGAAGGTTGTGTCCATTGCATCTATTTGTGTCCAAGGTAAGACAGTTGTTATCTTAAATACATTTTTTGTGAAGACATATGAGGCAATGTTTCCTTAGATACGTTTTCCCTCTGAACCAAGAGAATAATTTGACTAACTCTGGACTTTAAACTCAAGAACAAGTTGAAAAATGCCATTTTTGGTAGACCGATTCTTTCATTCTGATAGCTCAGAAATTGAAAAAGGGGGAAAAAAATCATTTGAAACATACAATAAATTTTTTCTCCTTTTTTTCTTTTCCTTGGAAATCAAGGGGAGTTTGAATGTCATAAATTTAAATGGTGTTTGAATCATTTCCTTGACCAGAAATGAGAGCAACTCATATGATAAAGACAAAGGGTCATACTTATTCCAGGTTTGAATACATATATGATGTGTAAATCAGATAATTTGCATCTATATATATCCCAAACTAATTTGGCCTAGAAAGCCAGTAGTACACATTAATATAATATGAACAACAGTTTCTGTTGTTCAGCAAATGTGTTCTAGATACCTCATTTTAATCATATTTCTTCTTTCCCTCTTAGTCTAGTACTAGACTGTGACATGAATTCTAGATTTGGATGATTTCTATAGGATGCATTTTTCCTGGATAAAATGTATAACATACACTATGTCAGATACTTTGGCTTTTAAAAGTATCTTGTTTCACCTACAAAAAAGAAATGAGAAAAAGAAATTCTATGAAACCACTAAAAATCCAGATTTTATAGAATATAAATCCAGTATTAAAAATGTTACTGAAAACTTTTTGGGTAGTTTTGGAACGCTATAAAAATTTTGTATCTACATATTTTTATTCTCTACAAATTCCATCGAATGCTTGTGTTTTTGAAAGGTTTGTGAAGTAAGTTTTATGAGAGGGTTATACACTGGATGTCTCCACCACTCTTCCAGAAACACTGGAGCTGCAAATTGCTTAAGTATCTGTCACTGTGTTAAATCAAAAACATGTGCTGTAATATAATAAGTATGTATATGACCTCAATAACTGATGGTGAACAGTAGGATAATTTCTTGGTTTGCTCAAAAATATTTGGGATATTTACGTACAATTTGACACATAGTTATGTGACTTTTTTTAGTATATTATGTGTCTGAGGTCCCATTTTGTGATATGGAAAGATCATTTCAGCATTAGAATTACCAAATACGCTACTTCTTAGGTTTTTCATAACCTCAAAAGAAAAACGTGATTTCTTTGTCTTCTATAATACTCTTCACCAGGATACTAATCACAGCTACCCAAGTGTCCCACGTGATATTTTCACTGACATGTAAAATCTGACACAATGGCAAAGTCTGGTAAGCTCTGTCTTTCATCTTTACATTCCACTGGTCCGATTTAGGTTTCACAAAATATTTCTTGTGAGTTTTGTATTACATATATATCTATATATCTATATATCTAGACATAGATATAGATATATAGATATATAGTCATTGCAATCCCATAAGGGACTAACTCCAGGAATTTTGGTGTTTTATTTCGTTTTCTATTGCTCCATCTAAAGCAAAGCTCCCTCACAAGAGGAAGGTGAAAATACTGTGACATTTTCCACTGATATGCTGTTTAACTACAAAGCTAAACTGAGCCAAAGCACATGCCCACATATTATGTTAGTGTGCAATTATCTCTACTGGTGAATTATTATCCTTCTCCCTGAAGTAGGGTCCTGCCTATAATAGTATCACTCTTCCAAATAATTATCAAGAATAGCTTACAGATAATTCTACCAGGATTGTGAATTTTGTATGAAGGGGTGGAGGAGAAGTTGGCCATATTGAAATAAAGAGATGATACAGCAGCATTGAACAAATTTGCAAATAAATACAACTAGTTATTTGTGACTGTTACCACCTTAACAATGTAGCTATTGTATTTGGAGCCTTTTTATAATTTTTTATTCTCCTGTTATATATAGTTCTTATATTATACAGATTGAAGTTATGTCTTTCTGTATCTGTACAGCTTCCATAGGACATGGAAGCTTTTCTACATAATCGCAATAAGAGGTTGCATTGGGAGGGTGGGGAATTTTGCATGATCACAAAACTAGAAAGGTAATGGCTATAGTAAATAACAGAGTTCATACTGAAGTAAAACTCCCTCACTGACTTTCGCTAAGAAACTAAATTTTGTTGCATCTCCTTTAATTAAATTATTTGATTTGCTTAATAAATGAGAAAAATGAAGCACATGAGTTGTATATCTCCACAAATGTTATAAACTAAACCTGTAATGAAGCTGAAGGTGTCACTTGAGCACTCTTAGTCTCAGGCCCTTCTGCAGACGTACTGCATTCTCACTCAAGGTGCTTCATCTGAATAAACAAAATGTATCCAGAATATTTCCTGTCTTTTCCCAAGAACATTAGGTGAAATAATTCAACACCAATTTCAGTCCCATAGTCTGAAGCAGTCCCAAGCAAACCTATCTGAGGAGAGACTTGCAGTCACATACAGTCCGATTGTTTGGAATTATTGTCTTTGCCACAGGCCAGTCGATGCTATAGATAAATGTATATGATTCACTTGAGATATCCATGACTAACATAAAAAAAGAAGAAAAAAGATGAAAAAAACTTTTTGGATCTTAGTAATTGCAAAAATAATCAGAGATTATATCATGCCTTTTCTCTTTATCTGTATGGGTAATTTTTACACAGCAGATGTTTTAAGAATAACTTTATAGAATTAGTGATTTTAGCAATAAACAGAACACTCTCACCCTGATAGTTCCCTGAATCTGCTCTGGATGACAGTCATCAGATTGAGGGAACATAAAAATGAAGTGGTGAACACTGTGTATCTCTAACAACTCAGGTTGTTTTGGGTTTGTTGTGCATTTTTCATTTATTTTTTTTCATTTCCTTCTTTGTTTGTTTTCCAAACCAGAAGCCCTATTTTTTCAACCAAGCACCATTTTTTTCTGAGAGTAGGCAGAAAAAACTACTTAAGGAAAGATGGTAAGAAGCAGCATGATTCTTGCCTGAGAGTGTCTTCTCTCACTGTGCAGTTTTCAGTGGACATCTTAAGGCAGAAACTGCAGCAGTCCTCTCATGTAATGGCTACTGTTGGACCTATCCTACACCTAACTGAATATTTTTTATCTTCTTGAGCTCTGCAAAATTTAATATCAGTAAGTTTCACAAACACACAGACTGGATGTCATGAGTAAAATGGAGATTGTTGGCTGTCTTGACCACTGCAACCATGAAGGGATTGAGTTCAAAAACTCTGTTGACAAAGGAAAAGTGCCAGCCAAACCTCAGCTCTGGACATGGAGAGAGCAGACTTCAGGCTGCTCAGAGAATTGGTAAGTAAGGTCCCATGGGAAAAGGTTTTTGCAGGTACCGGGTTCCATCAGTGCTGGTCACTTTTTAAACTGTACCTCCTAAGGGCTCAGAAGATGGAAGTACCCAAATGCTGGAAGTCAAGCAGGCAAGGGAGAAGGCCAGCTTGGCTGAACAGGAATCTTCCCTGGGAAAAAAAGGGAGAAAAAGAAAGCGTGTGCCAAGTGGAAGCAAGGTCAAATTACATGTGAAGAATTCAGGGATGGTGTTTGCTGTGTAGGGGAAAATTTGTGCAGCCAAAGCTCATCTGGAGTTGAAGCTGGTTCAAAACCTCTACCTTGTCTCTGTCCCTGTTTGTGAGGTGACCATTCTCATCCTGGAGCTTGTCAATGATATTTCTATAATGCTTAATGTCATCAATGTATTTGAAAAAACTATTTTCATTGCAACATAGATCAAGACCAAGAGAGTCCCAGTGCTCTGAGCTGGAAGACCATGACTGCAAAAATTATCAACTCCCAGTTGACCCTGAAATTATGCAAGATCTGCTTCTCCAGCTGGATCCCTGCAAAACTATGGGCCTGATGGGATTCCCCCCAAAATCCTCTAAAGCTGTCTGTTATCACTGCACAACCTTTCTTGATGATTTTTGAGTGGTCTTGGAAAACTGGAGAGGTCCCAGCTGACTGGAAGCTGGTGAACGTCCCTATTTTCAACTGTGGTTAAGAAGCGTCTCAGAAACTACAGACCTGTTAGTCTCATTTCAATCCCTGGTAAAATTATGGAAAAGATTATTCTGGGAAGTATTGAAGAACACCTGAAAGACAACACTGTCATTGGTCACAGCCAGTACAGCCTTATGAGGGGAAAGTCCTGCTTATCCAATCTGATTTCCTTTTATAACACCTAGCTGATCAAGGGAAGCCAGTTGACGTAATCATTTTAGATTTCAAGAAAGAATTTGACACTGTCTCTCACAGGATCCTTCTGGACAAAAAGTCCAGCAAGCAGCTGGATAAACACATCCTGAGGTGGGTGAGCAATTGGCTCATGGGTGGAGAACAAAGGATAATAGTGAATGGGGTGACATCAAACAGGTGACCTGTCACTAGTGGAGTTCCACAGGACTCCATCTTGGGCTCTGTGCTCTTCAACATCTTCATAAATGACTTGGACCCAGGACTCAAAGGGATACTAATCAAGTTTGCAGATGACATAAAACTGGGAGGAGCTATTGACTTCCTCAAAGGCAGGAAGGCCCTTTAGAGAGACCTCAATGAATCAGAGGACTGGGCAATCACCAACCACATGAAATTCAACAAGGGAAAGTGCTGGATTCTGCACCTGGGGTGGGGCAACCCTGGATGTTCGTGCAGGCTGGGAAATGAGATGCTGGAGAGCAGTGCCACAGAAAGGGACTTGGGACTCCTGTTCAACAGCAAGTTGAATATGAGTCAGCAGTGCCCTGGCAGCCAGGAGGACCAACCCTTTCCTGGGGGGCATCAGGCAAAGCATTGCCAGCCAGGCGAGAGAGGGGATTGTCCTGCTCTGCTCTGCACTGGAGCAGTCTCACCTGTGGGCAGTTTTGGGTGGCACCACAATATAAAACAAGAAATTAATCTCTTAGAGAGTGTTCAAAAAGAGGGTGATGAAGATGGTGAAGGGCCTTGAGGGGAAGCCATATGGGGAGTGGCTGAGGGCACTTGGTCTGTTCAGCCTGGCGAAGAGGAGACTGAGGGGAAACCTCATTGCAGTTACAACTTCCTCGTGAGGGGAAGAGGAGGGGCAGCCACTGATCTCTTCTCTGTGGTGACAAGTGACAGGACTCGAGGGAATGGCCTGAAATTGTGTCAGGGAAAGTTAAGGTTGGATATTGGGAAAAGGTTCTTCACCCAGAGGGTGATTGGGCACTGGAACAGGCTCCCCAGGGAAGTGGTCACAGCACCAAGCCTGACGGAGTTCAAGAAACATTTAGATGATACTCTCAGGCACATGGTATGACTCTTGGGGATGGTCCTGTGCAGGGCTAGGGGTTGGATTCAGGGATCCTTGTGGATCCATTCCAACTCAGCATTCTGTGATTTTATGATTCTGTGAAAGACTTCATGAGTCTGTAAGACTTCTCTGAAGTCTTAAAATTATCAGATTTTCTTGGTTTATATCTTATTGCTTAATGTTCTCTTTAGTTCCTTCAATGTTATCACATAATATGTAAATAATGAAAAAAGTTTTTGTGATTCATCTTTTCCAGGCTTTAGAAAATTCAATCATGAATTTTTCTATCCTTTCTTTCAAAAAATTCATTCAATCATGAATTTTTCTATCCTTTCTTTTTTTTCAAGACATGGAATTTATACATTTTTAACTTCTGTTTTTAAGAAGCCATTTCATGGGGTTTTTATCATTTTTGAGCCTTTCTCTGCACATTTACCATTGTTAAATAATTCTGGGGGCTGAGGACAACAACTATATGAAATCTTTACAATGCATGTGCATGTCAAATTAAAATAGTGATATATTTTTTTCTCTGTGCTTTCTTAGCAATTACTGATATCCTATTTTTTTAAAAGCTAATGAATTTTACTGTTTTAAAGGTGCTGAATCCTGAAATTTTCTAAAAACTACTGTCACTGATTTCAGCATCTTCTTATTGTGTGGTAATAGATAATTTAGAGTCTGTAATTGAATTTAACCAGATATTTTTTCATCTAGTTAAAGTACCATGGCATCTTTTTGTGTTTCACCTCTTTGCAATTAGCTTTCTATTTGATTTTCTTTAACAATTTCATATTTTATACAATTTTATTTATTTTTTCTACAGGATTCAATCTCTTTCCCAGATCCAGCCTGTATATATAATATGTATACCTGTGCAGGACCATGACAGATCCGTTGATGTCTTATTATAATCATTGTCCTTACCAATCCTTATGAAGATTTTTTTTCTAATCTGTCTTCTATCTTTCAAAAATATCTTTTAAATATTTTTTAAAGTCTGTTGTGAGTTTTGAGAGCTTTGTTTCCCTCTCTGAGGATTCTCATGAGATTTTATTTTTTAAATTCAGAAACAAGTCATACATTTTGATTTTTCTGTGTGTTTTCTTGCCATTGTGGCTGTATCTCATGTATTTCCATAGCAGCACAACAGCTTCTCCCCTAGTTCATGACCCATATGTCAGGCACAGGTGTATGATTGGACCTATGATCACGTGTAAGTAATCTGAACAGGAACCCATTAGAAAAAATTCATTATGTTCCAGCTCCTGGAATAAAAGTGGGAGACTTTTATAAGACCTTCAGGGATCCCACATCTAAGCCCTCCAAAGAACCATTCCTGAGCAGCTGTGTAATTTCTTATGGTCTCTCCAAAATAACTGATTGATCAGAATTTACTGTAGCCACTGGCATCACACAGAACAGCATTCTGAACTCCATATGTTAATATGCTTCTTTTAATGTGGATTTCTTTATTCTGTCCCCCTGAATTACTTAGTAGAATACCTTTATCATATAGTCTCACTTCCACACACATTAAATCAATTTCATTGCAAAACAGGTATTTTGAATATTCCCCCTCCACCTTGTCCTAATTTTCCAGTATAGTCTAGTACAGCATGGTATAGGTTTCTGAATGTCACACACTCTCCTTGGATTTATCTTTGACCAGACTTTATTAATAATTATGAAGGAATTGTGAATAAAGAATGGTATATATCTTTCTGTTAAAACATTATCTTGACCCATGGTGCCACAGATAGTGTTGTCTCTGTCTCATTATGGTCATTCTATATTCACCTGTCTCAAAGTCAACAGGATGATACAATAATGAGAAAGTAGAACAAACACTGTCTAATGGAAGAAGTATTTCATAAACGGCTGTGATGGCAACCCTGCAAAGACAGCAAAGGAATGCAGCTTTTTAACTGAACACTACCTGACAGAATCAATAATCAGGGGAAAGCCTTAATTGATGATATTTCATTAGCATAATGAGCTGAATCTGGGAAAAGAGAGTTTCTTTTTAATTAACCAAACAAAGCACGAACTGTTTCAGTCCCTTACTCTCTGCCATTTTCTATTAATCATAAAACTATATATTAAACTCATTTGAATTCACTAAATGTTGAGTATTTCTGTTGCCTTAAGGAAGGGGGAAAAAACCTTTCCAAGACAACTTTATATGGGTAAAGAGAGAAGAGTTCTTTACTTATAGGGTTTTGGGGTACAGAATATAAAGGAGTATAAAAGAGTATAAAGTATAAAAAGTATAAAGAGTACAACATGTGTTGATAAGTAACAGATAGAAAAGACAGGTGCTAGGATGAACTCATGGCCTCAGGAATACCATGTGAGCTCTTTTCCAAGCACCACCGCTTCAAAACATGCAGAGTAAATTAATCTGAAAGGCGTCCCTTTCATTTAATTCCCGGCTGTTTCCAGCCACCCTGAGCCACTCTGCTATGTTTTACCAAAGCAAACAAGGGACAACCCGTCCCTCCCAGGTGAAAAACCCTTTCACCTAACAGGTTGGGAACATGACTCCTGCAACCTCTGGGCCCAAGTCTTTTTACCTCCCAACCTACAATAAACCAGGGAGAAACTCCCTTTTGCAGCTGCATCCCCGCAGCTCAGCAACCCCCAGCTCTTGCTGGTACCCAGTNTTTCTTGTTTTGACTAACATAGTATCTAGTTGCCTTAGCTCTGGTACATGTTTTCCTTGTGCAGTGTTCCAGCTATTATCTGACCCTTAAGAGAGCTAACACAGGGTCAGAGGTTGTTAGCTATGCTATATGTGAGAAGTATACCTAGAAGTATAAAAATCTACAAATTCATGATTCATGAAATCCCTATGGCAACATTCTCTGGGAAAAGTATTTGCAGAGTGGCATGCCCAAGTGAACACACTTACCTATGTACGAAGTACATTAGAAATTCATGTTTGTGAACTTAAACTCTCATCTCTGCAGGAAGTGCTCACAATATTCCATAAAAAAACCACCAAACCTCAGTAGCCATTATTATACAGATGAAAGCTGCCTCTTCTCTATCTGACTGCAAGTGCTTAATCCATCAGGGTGAATTTTCAGTAGGACATGGAATGCAGAGGCTATGCTGCTCACTGCCAGAATAACTTTTTGGAGACAGTCTGCCATGCATTGGACATTTTTTCGTATTATTCCCAGCATTACTTTTGCTTAGAATTTTTAAAAAACAAGAAAAGTAAACACAGAGGTATTCAGGATTTCTGAAGGGTTAAATTTCTGCTTTTTGATTTTTGTTACATTTATTTTGTGGAGAACATTTGTAGTCTGTGATGATGACAGCCTTAGCAAATTTTTAGCAGCTAGGAAAATGAGGGTAAATCCTGAGTCTTCCATGGTCTAAGCATAAAGACATTTTTCCATTCCACCTTTAGTGTATTTTAGCATTGGAAAAAAAAAATCTGAAGATCAGAGACAAGCAGCCAGAGATCTTTGTTTCTTTACAGTAGTGCATATATTGGAGAAGAAAGACACATTTCAAAAGGTTGCATATTCAATTTCTACAATTTTTGTTATTGAATTTATTTTCAACTCTATATGGTCATTCTCTACTGCAGCTAGTTGTTCTAATCATAGGCTTAAGAATCATATTCCTTTCCTGTGAATTGTGAGTTCTTTCTTAAAACTGGCTCAGTGTCAGTAAAACAGAGAATAATTTTATGCAGATACCCCTTTGCAGTTTAGGCTCTCACAAAGGTTTCTTCTGATACTTACTGATGAGGAGGTGATTGAAGTGACATCAGATACAACAAGAGTACCTGCCAGTTAACTCAGATGCTTTAGAGGAAAATGGCCATAATCCTTCTTTTGAGAAAAAGTTTGTTAGCTGTGTTTTGAGTGGAATTCTGTTCACACAAATTCATTGCAAGCTCAGGCACAGGGTCAGGCCTTTGATAGACTGTAAGTAGATTCTTGTCAGAATTTGGTAGTTACTCAGTCCTTTCCAGGTGACTGCAGACTGGTGAAAATTTAGGCACATAAATGTTTTACTGATGAAAAGTTTGTTGCAAAGAGGACTATGGGCTTGATAAAGACATGATTTTAGATTTAGTTGCCTAAAGTCTTTATTCAAATATGCTTTAGTGTCTAAATACCATTGAAAAGCTTGATGCAAATATTTCTTTTCTTGTTGGGTGACAAACTTAATTTACTTTCCACTTGAAAATAGAATCAAGAGATTAAGTAATTTCTGATGAGCCTTAAATTTAATGAATCAAGGCCACAGAAGCAAGGGATTTAGTGGTGACAAGACTGCAGACTCTGGCCACTGTACTTGAATGTTATTTCATCAGATAACAAACTCTGAAGACAAACTTATAAAGAATTGTTTTTTTCATAAACTAGTATCAATTAATTTAATATTGGCAGGGTTTGTATGGTGGATAGACATGTTCTGCACTTAGCTGGGTTTGTTTTTAGTGGTAAGGCTGACGCACTGCAGGTTCATAAAGCTTATGCAGTGCAGTATAAAAGAGTATTCCAGTGCTGCACGCTTTTCTGGTTTTCATTTTAGTATCTACACTTCTGTGATTGTTTCTAGTGCCAGAAACCATACATTTTTATTAAAGTGTTCATAGTCATTGCAGACCTGTACTTTTTTCTTAGTTTCAAAACTTTTATGCAAAATTTGAAACTTACTGTACTATATATTCAAGTATATGTCTATTTCTCTGTATTCACATGCATAACATTCTTACAATTCACATGGAAATTAACTATATTCACACATCTAGTGTACAACATCTATTTTAGTTGCACCATCAGTGGAAGAGAAGTAAGAATTGATCAGTAGACCTGCATTTTCAGCTACAGAAAAAAAAAAAAAAAGAGAGAGAGAAAAAAACCCCCATAAGTAAATCAAGAAAAACTAATACCTTAATCAAACCTTACATATATTTAAGAGGGTCCTTAATCTGGTCAAGGTCCCTGAATGAGGCTTATGTATGATTTAAAAATTGCTTTGTTAATGCGCATCCAAAATACAGGTAATAACAAAAAAATTCTATTTTTTTCCCTAATGATATAATGTAAAAGAGCATGTACTCCATTTTTCTTTATTTATTTGTATAAAGTTTTATGTTCTGTAATAACATATCTGAGAAAAAATAGCAAGCTGCATTTTAAGAAAGTTGGTGGTTTGTTTTGTTTTGTTTTGTTTTTTTTGCAAGAGAAGACTGCATATGATTTTTTCTGAATATTTCTATTGTAAGCTATCAAAACTTCCTAATTCAATATCTAACTTATTCTAGTATTAAATTATTAAATATTCATCCTTTGTAAGTAGGGATTAATACTACCAGTGAACAATAGAAAAAGTAATACTGACAAGAATGTGAATATTTTAGGACTTCAAATTACTTCCTAAAAATTTATTTTTAAAGGCAACTCTAACCACTATGGAATCTGTGGAAGACTACAATAAGACAAAAATCATGTGATCCAAAAATACCCCTATGTTTAATTTATCTGAGCAACAGATTTTTCTGAGTATGCAGGAAGGTTTTATGGCCATTTCATAACACGGAGTTGGAGATATCCTCCATTTGGATGAGTTGCACTAGTGACCATGTTCCAACCCCAGCCTAAGCATAGCTTGTAAAAATGGTGCTGATATAAATACAAAAATAGATTTTTTTTTACTTCTTATTGCAATGAAAAGCTATAAAGCATTGAGCAAAATTAAATAATAATGGTAGATGTTTGTTGTAGAGTCCTTCCAGATAAAGTTTTTATTCATACCCAATTAGGTGGTTTACACATTTTCCTGCTGGTGACTGATTGCTAGTGCATACAACTGTCCAAGTGTGTGCAGAAAACAGACACCAAAGTAGAAAAAGTTTTTCCTCGTATTTTATTCTGGTTGTGTCTCCCAATTCCTAAGGAAGGCATTGTCTAATTGTTGACTTTGTGGCAAAGTTAACTTTTTGGAAAGACATGTAGTTTGGTAACTGTAGGGTGAATATGGACATAGAAGTAAACAAGTTGGAAAAAAAAATAGAATGAAATTCCTACTGAGAGGTGTACTTAAAAAAGATTTAGGGCTCTTACATGTACCTGCTGACAAACAGTTAGGTATCTTAAGCTTTGCTAACTACGGGTAGTGGATATCTACTCAAGGGCTGAGCTTTTAGGCTAAATACCTTTTGTAGCTTTAGCCCACAGTGAGCTGTTACATTTTAATTGCCCTTGTGAAGTACTATAATACTCATTTGTTTGTAAGGCATATTGCTGTAGTAAAAGAAATTCATAGTTCCAGATGTAACCTTGTATTTTGCTATTTCTCATAGGAACTTATTTGGAATTATTCTCCCAGCCTTTCTCAATGGGCTTTTATGAAAATACCATCTGCACACTTGGCTTTCACACTAAATATAAATGCACACATTAAAGGGAAAAAAAAAACGAACCCATATATTTAAAACAAAGTTTTGCCAAGAGGTCTAATTAGAGAAAGAAAAAAAAAAGAATTACATATTAACCCCAAGTCTGTACATTCTATAATATGTCCTGACATGTTGGGGAAGACAATCAGTTATTAACAGATAGAGACCTGAAGAGATTGTCCAGCAAACCCTGGACAACAGATACTGAGAGAGGTTCCTGCCTTCGATACGACAGAAGCCTGCCATGAGAGGATACCTTGGGGACCAAGACTGTTGTCAGTTATCTACGTGTATTAGCCCTGTCTCCCATTGCAAGATATAGAAAGACTTTATAAGATAGGGCAAGATATCTAGAAACCCTTTGTTCCCCCCTCCAGATGATCTTGATGTGGAGAAATGTTTACCCTATGATGACATATAGTGACTGGATTTTGGAAGCCTTAGTTAACATAACTCATCCCCCTCATTCATATGTCCTGCCTCCTTATTAATATACCCTGCTCCTCAATTTTATATATAGTAGCATGAGTGTTCAATAAAAGTCTCAGTTTCTACACTCAAACTGGGAATCTGTAGATTACTGACTGGCCAACACTGACACCTGCAATGCAGGTTGCTGAAGTCAGTGCAAGATATCAGAAATTAACAGTTTGATATCAGAGCGTGCTGGTTTGGGCTGTTTAGTTCAGGAGCTTCTGAGAAATGAGATATAGTCAAGAAACAGTATTACAGGTTACATCTCTTGTCAGATAGAGTATGAATATCTGGGCAGTTGCACCATATGAATGTAGTTGGATTTCTTTATGTTTGTACTGTATTATAACCCATGAATCTGATTCATCTTTATAGCTGTAATAAAAGATTACATGTGGGTGGATGCGTTATTCCTGAAGCATCCCTTTGCTAGGATAAATAATCACTTCAATAATTTCATGCAGGAGCATATTAAAAAAAATTCATATAGAAACAATGAACAGAGCATATTAAGTAAATCTTAAATCAATAATATTGCAAGCACACCTTTTCAAGTTGTAATGTTTCATATTCTGAAAATAAAAATAGTTCTGATAATTTAATTGTAAGATTTTTGTCTTTTCATAGAAAATCAACTCCTGAAAGGTGCAATTTTAAATATGTCTGGATTTATTTTCTGCATGTAAAGTGTTATGTTATTTATTGTTGTTACAAAGTAAATTATCATTATACATTTTCTGTATAATGTATGATATACGATAAAATTCTTGAGAATATGATTTGTTTAGAGCAACACAATAGTTTTAAACAACTGTTTTGGAAGTCAAATGAAGTAAAAAGGAAATAAGTTGTTCCTTAGAGAAACACCTTACCACAGCAAAATAATCTAATATTTCAAATGCAAATATATTGAATCAAACAATATTACTGAAGAATATGAGCTATAACAGTCTATTTACAAAAAATATTTGTATGAAGGTTGTCCTTATTCCTAAACCATAGCTGGTAGCAGATTTTATGGTCCTGAGAATACTACATCTATAAATATAGGCAAATTAATATACATTTCCTCACAAGAAAATATTTCTGACTGGGATGCAAGATGACATCTAGATCCACTTGACAAAAAAAATACTAAGAAATATTTAATACACCAGGTAAACCCTTTTTCTCCTGTGTAGCATTTAATTCTAATTATTATGTGTATTTCCATGGGCAGGGCAGGAAGGGGTGGGGTGGAGTGGGTGAGCAGAAGATTTTATCCAAAGGAAAAAGATGTACATGACTTGTGCATTATATCTAGAGGGATTGATAAAAATGACAAAGATATTTGAACTGTAAAGTAATGAAAGTGAGAAATTATTATTTTTCACTTGCATAGAGTGAAATGTCTCACATAAACCCCATCTGTAATCTGACCAGATTCTATGCAAAGTCTTTTTTCTGACTTGTCAAGATTTCTGTGTGACTTCAACATGAAAGTTTGCAGCAGCTGTTGCCTGTTATCGCTGTGCTTAGTAAGACCAACAACTGAAAAAGTTGCTTCATAAATATTTCTTATATAAATTTAGCAGTGCTTGTTTTTATATTTGCATGTTGCTATGATAACCACTTAACAGGATTACATTAGCTTGTTTTTACCCAGGTTGTGACCTCCTAGAATTTTTGGTCATCTGTTTAGTTCTTTTTACATGAGTATTTATCTAAATTCATGCAACTATAAAACCCAGATTTGCTTATCATGCTCAATGTTTCCTATATATTTCTGCACAAGTTTTTTTTTCCATAATTGAGCAACATATACAAGGAGAACCTTTGTCTGATTCCAGTTTCTAAATATAAAAGTCTGGATTAGGTGTGAAATTTTTATCTCAATTATGCTGTTAGTAGATAAATGTTTTGAAACAGAAAAGATGATACCACAAAGAGTGATATGACAAAAACACTTTACATACAGACATTAAATTGACTAAACTTCCACAAAGATTGAGAAAGAATGGGGTTTTTTTTTAGATCTCACATACACTGTGAAAGTAAAATGGAAAAGAGCCAGACTCCTGACTATACAAAACATTAATCTAAACATTCTGACTCAATATTCTAATCTGATTTCTAACTGTATAAGAAAATTCAGCAGAACTTTATGACTAAAATCATGGCAGAGTATCAACAAACAAATGAAGTAGAACAATATTAGGCTTTGATGTTTGGAACCCAATACAGATAAAATTATGATAGCCAGAGTGAAAAACAGACAGAAGTCACTGTCATACATTCTCTATTCACCAGCATATCTATACCCTTCAAATAGCAACAACTGAAAAGAGCATATTATAAAAAAAAAGTCAAATTCTTTCCATATCTGAAATATGACAATCCCTACTGTCCCAGCCATCCCTATTTTGACACTACCTTGTAGTTGGCTTAGTACATATATACTGGGTTAGGTACTCTGTATATGTAACAGTTATTAATTCTGTTCTCCTGTGTGCATGTACACACATTATTCACAATGTAAAATGCGGCTGTTCTGTCAGTGAACACTATTGACAGTAACGGATGTCTCTTCAGGTGTTTTACCCTCACTCCATTGTACTTATCATTAGAATGAGGAATCTCAAGGTTAGGGAAGTGAATTCCTCCTGGAAGAAAGGTTTATTCCTTGAGATCAACAAGAATATATAATTTGTAATGAATGTCTTTAAGTATATCTTTTCTAAAAGTATCCTGTGGGTTGGAGGGAAAATCTTTAAAAGGTGAATGTCTTAATAATGATTATCAATCCCTTTTTTTTCTTTTTTTTTTTTAAGTCTAGCTGTAGCCAGGATTTTTTTTAACCATTTCAGTTATTTATTCTGTCTTTCACATGTGACCAAAGCAGAGACATCTTCTACAAAATACCTTTATAATGTATTGTTCAGTACATAATTGCTAAATCAGTGTAATCAGAACTGAATAAGAATGATCACACTCAGCACCTGTTATAATCACTTCAGATGCCAGCTCCAACTGGAACATTAACTGATGCTCTGAAAATGTCCTCATGGTTAACAGAGAAACCTGGAGGTCAAGAAAATCATGCTATTCCCAGGTATCCCTAGCACATTTCATTTTTTTTTCAGAATAAAATAATACTTTTAATGGTCCTCATTGGCACATTTTAAAGTGCTACTTAGTCTTTTTTTTAATTAGTTGAAAAAAAAAAACTGTGTTGAGATCTCTAGATTAAAGATTTTGCAAGCTCAACACTTTTTAAACAAATGCAATGCGTTTGTTTTCTTCTTTGAATTCCACTGATTAGATCAATAGTGAACCTGAAGTATTTCTCACTGTATGTGACCTTTTCTTGAGTGATCTTTTTTGACTGATGCACAGATTTCCTATATTTATTCTCCATTACTCAAGTCCTGTTAATGGATATTTAGACTGATCTTTGCATGTTCTTAAAACTTATATTTTCAAACTAGCATCCTAAGCCAAGCAGGGAAATATAATTTCACTAAAATTTGTGTTCTGTGTTATTTATTTGTAGAATATTGTGTTCAGGGTAGATAAAATGATGGTTTTAGTTTCCAAAGAGTTAGGAGTACTGCATTGTAGACAAGATGGATAAAATAGGTAATTATGTGCAGGGTGGGGAGCTACACCTGACTGGACACAGTCTATTAAAGACCTGTTCTTAATTACATTAAATATGTGAATTAGAACTGTGCAAAGGTACAAAAAAGGAGAGCATGTCTACAGTGCCATCAGTCTGCCATCAATCTAGCTGGAGGAACATAAGGCTCTTTCTATGACTGCTATCACTATGTAAAGCTCTCTGATAGCTACTATCCATTTTGCTGCCATACTGAGGATGTGTATTGCCCTTCTTTTCCTCTTAGTGAAACTTGATCTCTATTTTTTTTTTAAATAGCTCCTTAGCAGGCTAATTGATATCATGAATTTTTTGCAGGAAAGGGCTGCTTTTCTCTGAGAATATTCTCAAGAAGCATGTAATGCTATTTCAGTTATTGCACTACAGGCTTCATATCACCTGCAATGCAAGAAAAGTTTGAGATCACCATGTATCAATACAGAATAATTCAGAAAATCTTCTCAACTTTTCTAATATTAATTATATAAAACGTGCACAATAAAGATAATTACTAACTATAAAATTAATATGATTTGAAGTTGACCATCTCTTTTAATCAGTTGCTCCTAGGAAGGCAGCTGTAAAGTGAAATTTGACAGAACATCTGAATAGTTTTTCTCCCTTTATTTTTCCATATTTTAGGACCCCAATATTGTGTGCCTGTTTTATTATTTTCATTGAAATATGATAATTATTTTTCTTGCTATGCAAATATGAAAGATTTCCCTGTCTTTTTTCTTCCTGTTTCTACTCTCTCCTTTGCCTTTTTTGTAGTCTTGATCTTGATTCTTCTATATCTCATCATATCTGGCAGTAATCAAATTTCAGTATTCTTCCTGAGTGAAAGCCAAAACATTCCTTGTAGGACTGAAACATCATTGATGTTATTTTTGACTTCTCTGTATCAAATTTTAATATGCTTGGTTTCACATGTTTCTATATGCATGCTTGATGTTTTTAGTTGTAATAAATACTACTACATTCACAATAGCACCTTAGACCTTGTTTTAGAGTGACAATGGACATCCTTCTACATCCAAACATGATGTAAACATTGAAGGGTTTGTAAGCTGGTAGTCATTCCAAAGGCAAAAAACTGTAAATTTGATAGATTAATCATTAATCAGTTATTATCCAGTACTCTTTATACTGGGTTTTTTTTATTGACTATTAGGAAAAAGAAGATTGTTATGTGGATACTGGAAATAACATTGATTCTAGATTCCCAGTGTTACAATGCTACTTCAACAGCTAAATAAAGGATTTCTAGATTATCCAAATCAGTGATAGTTCCCTTGATGACAGTGGTGAATGTGAATTTGCACTACATATATATTTCAAATGTTCATTTAAAATGTTTAAATGTTCATTTAAAAGTTCATTGACGCAGCAGTGATTCTGCATATAACTCTTTTACATCATTAATTTGCTTTTAATAGCATTGTTTGGCTGATCCAAAATGTAGTATTGATTCAAATACTGTTATTGTTGTACTTACATGTTATTTGACCTTACTGATCATGGCTGTCTTGGTAAACAATCTGTAAGGAACTGGTACCTGTTTTAGAAAGAAAACAAAAAATTCAATTAGTATCTCATTTTGACAGCAACTTCCTTGCTATTCTAAGTTCTCCAATATTATAATTTATAGATTTTCTTTGATTTGTTCCACCTTTAACTTAATTTCTTGCTATGCAAGTGAAGATGTGTCTCAAATCTCGAATCAATCTAATCAGTGGGTTATATTTATTATTCTGACTTCACATTCTTGTGTGTCATATTATCTTAGTGTGAGAAATTAAAATGAACTATGTGTTTCTTATTTTGTAAACCTAACTTTTCTTTCACATACTGATCAGATTAGCATAGCCAGTTTGATCTTCTTATGGAAAACATTTCTTTATGCTATTCCTGTGTATTTTTGTGTGTCAGTCCATATGGTTAACAAATCTGGTTGAGTTCATATTTTGTTCACAACCATACTGTATTTTAACATTTACCATGCATATATATTTGTACAAGGGGAAAAATCTGCCTGAAAAAGATACATTAAAGCTATTGCTAGCAGTTGGTTTGGAATTCATGCTGGGAAAAGTATTGTTACACAAGATGTTAGAAGAGAAACAGTGCCAGATAATAACCTGTCATTAAGTACAGAGATTTCCAACCATCCTGAGTTAGAAAACAGTGGGCTTACAACCTCCCAAAAGGATGTAACTTAAATAAGAAGCAATCAAAAACCATCAGTTTTTCTGGTAAGGGAAGAATTATTAAACACATCAAAGAATGATAGAGGCGATCAGTTTTAGGAATTTGTGTCCTACTTTGGTACCTCATTTCTGGATTAATAAAAAGTTATGACTTGACCTGGTGTTGTCATCTAGATGGAGCATTGATTTAATATTTGTGTATCAAGAATAATAATAGTAATATTATTCTATCATTGTAGGGTAAGATTAAACTGAGTTTGTACTTTTCATACTACGAAGACAGTTAATGTTCATTCTAGTGTAAAAGATTTAAATTAATCCACAGTTAATGCCTGTGTTCTCAGAAATCTGTGTAAAACTTAATTCATTTTTATAACAACAATGCAATGAGAAGCATCTCAGAAAATCTGGTTCTGTCCTTCAGTCTGAGATTTATTTTGGTTTTTTTTGAAAGTTTTGGAGATCTTACTGGTTTTTTTTCATTGTAGTATTGAGAACCAAATTGCTCAGAAAACTGCAAAATTTGATTATGATTTTCCTAAACAATGCAGAGACTCACTTCTCCATTTTAGAGGCATTTCAAGACAGGTTTCATTATTATTTGCTGATAATCAGATCTTTATTCCTGAGCATTTCAGGGTTCACTTAGATTCAGGAACTGTATTTCAGCCATCCATGTACAAAATGTCATCTAAAAGCTGATATTTTCAAAAGAACACCAATGTTCTTTCTGCTGTTACATATCTCTTACTGTAATCTTATATCTCTACAGGAGGCACCACTCAACCATCCTATGTAATGACTGTTGTTGGCAAATGCAGGCAATGGAACAAATGCCAGCCCTTCCAAAGCCAATTCCTGTCAATGCCTGCTCCCTGGTTGGCAGAGAGCACCCTACTCAAATTCTAAGAGGTTTGTTGGCTTCACTGTCTGCTATAATTCACCTTGTTACGGAAGAAAACAGCTGTCCCACGATCATGTTCTGGAAATGTGCCATAACAACTCCCTGAGTTAAAATCCCAACTTGACTGCTAGTACTAGGATTCAGTGTCATGGCTGCTGGCGGATGAATTGTAGAGAAGTCTTAAGAGGATAGAGTCTAATCGATTAATTTTTAATGTTATGTCTGGAAAATGGTCTGTACTTGAAAATATTTATTGCATACACAATTAACACTACTCTGACATTTTATGAGTTCAGAAAGCAGAGAAGTAAAATTAAAACTTCCTAGAGCAGCCACACCTCCTATTCCCTGCTGTTACGTGCACCCTGTTATGCACAATGATAGCATTTGATATTCGTTGTCAGATACAGACTTAGTCTATCCATAAAAGTCTGAGTGACACCAATTTACAGCTGTAAGTAAAATAAGCCATCTTTCTCCTCAGAAGACATCTTTCTATTTTCTTATTTTATCTGTGCATCAGTTCAATACCACAATATAGTGTTAAAATGCTTTGCTAAAGTTTTGCTCTAGTTTTGTATAACCAAATGGATTAATATTCTGAATATAGAGATATTAATTACAAAAGTATACCATAAGCTAGATTTAGGCCTCCAGTGGCTTTAATCTTCTATTTATTTCCATTAATAATAGTTTTTAATTTTAAGTAAAGAAAAAAAAATAAAATGCCATAAAGAAGAACTCTCTACAAAATTTTTAATTCCCTGCAAGGTATTTTCAACCTAGTTCCAGGGCACAAACTTTCATTGAAATGACTAATTTAGTTCACATAGTAAAATGAAAAATATGACAAAAAAAGAAAACAGAAAAAAATCTATTAAAAAAAAGAAGACTTAGAAAATTATATATAAACTCAGATAAATTACTGTACATTTATAAGTTCATTTTAGGGGGATCTAGGTATACCTGCAGTCACGTATGCAGATTGATTTTTTGCTTTGACAAATTAGTTAAATATAAGAATTCTGAATATGAAAAGGAGTGCAGTTTTATGGATATCTATTTCATTTTTTGAGTATCTGCTTCACCTCTGGTAGTAAATGTAAGTTATGTTTTGGGTATGCAATTTTGTAATACAAATATAGTTCTGGAAAATTTCTTTACCTGTGTCTATTGTGAAATTCCACTTTGCTGTATTTAATGTCTAGAATAAGCTCCAACTTAAACTCACAGCTCTTCAGGGCAGGAGTGTTGTTAGAACTCTATAATGAACTCATCACTCATATTTTTATCACTACATAAGAAATATTAATGATAGTAATAACATTTCCTAAATATATATATTTACAACCTGATAAACCCTTCACCTGGGAAATCATTTAGAGAGATGTATGTGCAACTTGAGAGAGCCACTTTCTACTCCTATACTTTCTTAACTCCACTGATTCAAAGAAGCAGATGGGGATATCTTAAACCTGAAAAAAGCCAATATGAAACGAAACCAGCCTAGTTTTCAACATTCTTAAGTGTTTAGGCCACAATGTTTATTTGTGTTTGAATACTTTCCTCTATTGTGCAAGGAGAACTAAGTACCATTAATATAAAGCAAATGTATAAATGTCCTAAATGTCACCACAGTTTCCTTACTAGATTTTAATATTTTTTCTCTCTCCTTAATGTCATTCTCCAAAACTTCTTGACATAAAAACAAAGTACATTTTCTCAGTAGAGGAGGAAAAATTGTGAAGTGACAAAGAAGCAAAAATAATAATTTGGTTTTGATCATTTCAGCAAAAGAACATTGAAACAACTTTCATAGTACTGTACCACATTGTATGATGAAGCCTAATGGAATTCGGACTTTAGTACAAATATTTCTTGCTCTCTGACTAGTTTTTCTGGTTTTACTCAAAAACTAAATTTGTATGATACTATTATAGGGTTATATGAAACCAGCAAGATATAGCTAGAATAATATTCTGCTCCTAGAAAGAACCTTCAGGCCACCAGATCCATTCAGTTCTACTGATGCCTTAAGAATTTTTATGTATTTGTAGATTTTAATATAGCTGTATAGTTTCTCACTCTTAAGATAGCCGTTAAAATTTCTAAACTCATTTCTCAAGTTCTGTGCCACATTCTTGAAATTCTGTTTTTTCAAGGAAAGAGATTTTAGCAAGGCCATCCAGTTTGGGACATGAACCTGGACTGGAATAATGAGGCATACTGTAATCATAGCAAGATAGAGGGCCCAGAACCTTTAGAAGGGCTCCAATGGGGCAGTTCTGAGGGTACCAGGGGCAAATGGTTTTTGGATTGGATGTAGCCCCTACATATCGTAATTAATTAAAAGTATAAAACTGTGAGAATTCTATGCTGGTGTGTGTAACTTTGTACTCTGTGCCCCTGAAAGCTTTCATTGAAGAACTGCTCTCTACCTTATCTTGAAAGCTCTTTTCCTCCATTTTACGCATGAAAGCTGACCAGCATTTTGGTCATAACTTATGACTGGAATGCTCCTTTGTCAGCTAGTGACAGGCTATATCCAGCATCTGACAGCTAGGAATCCAGTGCTTCCTCTAATATGACACTTAAAAAGTCTACTATTGTTCATAGATGTTTAGGACACACTGCATGTGATGAAGTCCATCTGTTTGCGCAGGGTTGAAAGTATTTGGAAGATGTTGGATGCACAATACATCAATATGTACCTGACAGGAATCCAAGGCAGAAGGCATTGAACTGCTTTCCTTTGAACCTTCCAGCAGTGCTCAAGTTAAATATTTGTTCTGGCAGTTTACTCTGACACATTCTCCAGGATTCTTTTTAGAGTACTTGAGAAAGTACTAAAATTTATCTAATCAGGATGACTTTTAATTGTGATAGTGTAATTGCTAACATAGACATTCATTGCTAATGAGAAAAACCAGCACTGACATTTCTCAATGAAAAGAAATCTAAAGAATATTAAAAATTAATAATTTGGATATTTTAATATTAATTTTATACTAAATTATCAGAAGTACCTTACAAAGTTACTAGTTAAAAGCTAACAATGTGCAAACTACACAAGCAAACAAAACACCATTAAGCTCAGTTGGAGTTCAAACACCGGACAAAGACCAGCTTCTGTAGATGAGAAAAGAGTGTTTCCATGGAATACTAAGCTCGTTCCACAGTGATGTTTAGGAGCCATAAAAACTACCTTGTCTGCAGTACTAAGTGCCAGCAAGGATTTGTATGCATGGACATTATAATCTGCTTTATTGAACAAAGGGAACTTTATCAATTGCCATATAATATGCTTCACTGGGAGACTGATATATTTCACCAGCATTTAATTTTACAGTCCAAAAAATGTAGCACAGCTCCATTATAAATGAACAGTTTAACAAACTTTTTCTGCAATTCTTGTTAGTGTTCATATTCCTCCTGACAAAACTAGAAGGAAACAAAGCTATGAAATAAAACCTTCAAAAATTTAATATCATAAAATATATTTATTATATAGATTTAATCATAACTTAATAATTATGAATTTTCATCACAGAGCAATATAGCATCATATTTACAGTGGCATTTTTAATAATACATGCATTTTAATAGTGAAATCATGCATTTTGTTTTTAGGAATAAGAATCATTCATATTCATCCACGGAAGTGATGATACACAGTTTTTTATGAACATTTTCATCTTTTATTTGTATTTAATAAGTGAATTTCCAAAGACTGAACATTCCCAAGCACAGTGAGTAGATGCAGTTAATGTGACCTTCAATCACCAAATGAAGATCTGCAAGAATAAACTCTCATCATTCCCTCATTCACCTGTTAAAACCTAAGTTAAATCATATTCAGACTATAGAATATATACAGAATAATACATATACTATATAGAATAAGATATAAATTCTGTGCAACTGTAGGCTCTTGCTGTATACAAATGCCCTTTATTTCTTTCAACATTTTTTCATCCATTCTCTTTTCTTACTGCAAGAAAGACAACTTGTATGGCTTTTGTATTAAAATACCTGCATTCAATCGAATTTTAAAGGTAGGATCTTAAAATATCATTCATACAGCTCCAGGTAGCTCTCATGCATCTAAATTGGCATACTTGAAACATATTATTAAATATACATTTCCTTCATCTCTCTTTGGTTTTGTCTTATAATTTGGTTTTCCTATGATAAATGCAGTCTCTCCAAGAGGGAGATACTGTTTAAGTTTTACTTTAAAATCAGCGACCACAAGAATAATTACGTTAGAAAGGTGTGTCATATTTCAAATAATGACATAACTTTGGCTTTTGTGCCATGTTCAGGGATGCCTTTTACAGGTGGTGAACCTATAGAAATATATATTAAACATTCTTTTTCCATCTGCACTTGTTTTCACATACTTGGATATACTCTGTGTTTGCTTGAAAACAATGGCCTGACAAATTTAATTGTATGTTATTTAGAAAAAAATTAGTGATCATATGTTTTTTTTTTCCTCCAGACTCTCAATCCATAAATTTGATCTTTGTTTAAAATGTTATGTTTTTATCTGGGAGAGTGTTACAAAGTAGACGTGTATTCTTTTTTTACTTTTCCTTCCAGCTATGACTTTCTCCTTTGAAACCATCAACACTATGCTCTTTATTTATGTATAGTCCTCACATTATTTATTGGTAATAAGCATTAAATATTCTTCAGTTGACATTAATTTTATATAAATCTGTGGCTATATTAGTTTCATTGGTGCTCTGTCAGTGTACCCCATCAGAAGTTAAAAAGCCCAATATTTAATTATAAGGGTATACTCAAGAAGTAATAAGCACCTCATCAAAAGCCCTCAAGGTCTTTTAGAAACATTAACAGAACAAGCTTTATTTCACTGATCTGCGGTAGACAAGCATTATTAGATTTCCTGGTGGCTTTTTTATCAAAAATTTGAAGTTATTATGTTTATATACTGTTTCAAAGGAGAAGAACTACATTTTAGAGAAAGTGGGTAATAAAATGCTGTGTCTTAAATAGAATTTCTAAAGCAATTATTGAAGTTAACAGGAACGTTCACTCTGCTTTAACTTTTCTCAATCAGCACAAAATTTTACCTGACCGACTACTAAACATCAAAGGCAATATAAAAGTACTTTGATGACAGAGGTTCAGCTAAATATTAAAAAAAAAAAATTAAAAAATATAGCCGATTGCTTTTTAGGTCATTGATCAGATTCATTGCGTTGACCTAGAGACATCTGGGGCCAGTGGAAATACAAACCACTGATTGAATGAGAAGTTGTGTGATATTTTTTTTGTGTAAGGCTTGCAAAGTTTTTATAAACATATTTTAAAAGAATGATGTAGAAGATCTCTACCTAAATTTAAATTGAATAACTAAGAGAAGATTCTGATCTTTATGGTCCTTTCATAAACTAAAAGGGATGAAAAAGTCTTGTATCACATCTAGAAATATGCTACCTACTTAGGAGTACTTCCACTATTACCACAAGTCATCATGATAGTAAGTTAAGACTGCAAGGCTGCAAGGTCATTTTTATCTTCAAATGTGTTTCTTTATCTGCCTTTTCAGGTCGCTTTGAAAATCAATTTTCTATCTATCTCCCTATCTGTGTCTTAATATCTAGCTATTAGTTCCTCATGTTCAGTCTTTCTTCCTAAATAATCCACTATGTTATCTTTATATGTGTGTATATATATGCATATATATAATTTTCTCACTCTAGGATTTTATCATATCTAATTCACAAACCAGACATAAAGTAATTGAGTCATCTCTAAATTAATATTATTAATTTACTAAACTGCCTCCACTTTTCTCCAGTTGTCCCTTTTAATCCAATGCTAGCAAATGTACAGTTTCATTTCATATCTGTCTTGTTTTCAAATTAAAAATAAAGGTGGTATTTTTAATTTCTCTGCCTTGCCTATCTTGTTTTTAGGGCATACTGATTTTCTGTATCTCTCATGTACTTTAGTTTCCTCTATCACTATTTTTCTCAGATATGTCTCCATTACTGTTCATTACATTCTCCTGAAAAAAAAAAAAAAAAGGAAAAATAAAAGATGTAATGTCTTCACATAGTCTATTGTTTTACACCATGGAACAGTAAAAGCTGTCTGTACAACAGCCTGTCTGGTTTTCTCCCTTAATGGAATGAAATGGCATTGCCCACTGAGATGGTTATCCCTTCTACCTCACCAAACCATGGTTTTCTTATTGTTTAATTTTGCAGAATTCCACTCTAGACATATGACTATCATTCTTTGTAAAGAAAATCCACAATTTGGAACAACACGGCATTACATTTTGTCAGTGAAACAGAGTGAATATATTTTTAGGCGCTGCTTGTTTATAACCTAATTATCTCTCTTTACGAAGGTGACCTTATTTTAATGCTTTCAGCACCTGATGTTATAAAAGTGAAATTCTTTTCAAATCTCTTCTGTTAATGTGTTCATGCTCTGAAACAAATGCAAGATAACATTAATATTCTATCCACAAAATACCTGCTAATTTGCTTGCAGTGAAGATAGAAAGCATTTCATTACATATCACAAACTTCATTTATGTGGAATGAGTCACTAGGCCTTCTGAAAAGCCAAATGAGTACCTAATCTCTAATGCTGCCTTCAGCTAAAACATCAATCCTCCCTAGTTCTACTCATCTTTTATCAGCTATTCAGTTTCTAAAATTTTCCATTCTGTTACAAAATTGTGTTGTTCCTCTGTCAAAACAGCTTTGATTTATGTTTTTTTTTAAATATTAAAACATCAGAAAAAAAGCCCACAGAACTATACTATTTTGTTATTAGGGGAAATTGAATCAGTGTAGCACAAAATGATTAGCTCTGTTTTATATAATTTTTTACATAATCAACTTCATAAAAGTCATACTGCTGATAATGAACTCTGGGATAGTAATCATATGTATTATTTTCTGAATTGCTCTTTTCTGCACAGAACATGCTGGAAGATGTATATGATGCATACATATGTATACATACATAGTATGTATACACAAAACACAACAGATCTATAAGCTTTAATTTAGCTTCTAAATTAATAGAAGCTGCTATCTCTAAGTTTTTGTACAACTGAAAGCAGGTGCATGAGACAATGCAAATTAAAGCCCTACAACCTAGTTTGGAAATTAGTTAGCTGATCAAACTGATAATTAACAGCAATATTTTGGCAAATAATGTACTAAATGAACAAAACAATTTAGGCTAACTTGAAATTAATTGTACATTTTCATTCAAACTCCCTGCATACCTCCAGCTGAAAAATACCCACCTGAAATTGAGGAACACTTGATTCACTCCGTAATCAAGAATTGTTCCATCTTTCATGCAAAAAGCTCAGGGCCAGGTGGCTCATTCAACATGTACAAGACTCCAATTCTGTTCTTCTGCTTCCTAAAAGGACTTTAACTCATATTGTCAAATTTTCAAGAGTGAATTTTATTATCTAATAGTCAGAAGTGAAAGAAAAAGGAAAAAGAAAATAACTGGAACCCGTACTGCAACTTTCCTGTAAAGAAGCATATAAAATCACAGAATCAAAAAAAAAAAAAAA
>WBMV01004632.1:92211-134332 GCA_013396655.1 Campylorhamphus procurvoides
AAAGCTTGAGGTTGGAAGGGGCTTCTCAAGATTATTTGAGTGTTATTTTTGAGTTATTAAGTAGGTTAAGTTTTTGCATGAATTGGCTGTTAATATTTTACTCCCCAGTGTATTAGGAAAATGGTGGTGGGATACCTCCCACACCAGAGACCAAGTTTTGTTTCCTCCAGGCAGAAAAGTGATTCCAAAATCTAGTTTCCAGTCCACTGACCTAACCAGAGAAAGAACCATTATCTTCCACTTGAGCCATATGGGCTTTGTCTTCTAATTCTAAATAGTTGAAAAAAATACAAGTACTTTCCATGAGAATGAAATATTGCTACTTGTCCATACATAAATCACCTATTTATTTCAGTAAAGGTAAAAAATATAAACATAACAATAAAATACTTGTTTCTGTTAGATGTAAACTATCAGCAATTTTTCAACTCCTTTTCATATAAAAGAAAACCAACAAAGAGCTCTAGGATTTTCTGGTCTAGATGAGTTTAAAAAAAAAAAGAAAAAAGGATCAGTGTGTTGCTGGAGAATTGAGAGAATATCAAGATATTGAGAGAAATAATTATCTTGCATAACAAAAAAGAAAACATTCAGGGGAAAAAAACACTGAAAGAAATAACAGCTTTCAAATTTGGGAACCCTTTGCATATATTTTCTTCCATAATGTAATATGTACCTATGCTATGTATTATACTTCATTGTATAAAGAGTGTCTATTGAGTTATTGGGACAGAGTCATATGACACTCTGGTATCTTTTTGGAAGAAGGGGCACACATATATTTGCTAAAAATCCAGGTGCCAGAATGGGAAGCTTGTGATCTTTTAATTAAGTCTTCTCTAGCAAATATAGATCACCAAGGGCACTGCTAGTGTAAACTTGGATTTTAGACTGTTTCTTTAAATAACCTAGCTGTCATCATGCAATGCACAAGGGGAGAAGATAAGTGTTGGGAAGAGGCAGGCTGAGGATCTATATCCCCTCTGTGCTCAGACTGTGAGTCGACCATAAGGGACAACTGTTTCCTCTTAGTTAGTGCACAAGTACAGACACCCTTTGGGTGTTCATTGTGCCAGATCTAGGTCATAAGGCTGGGCAGGTAATCAGAGTATATCTGGCACTCTTGCCACTTATTTGGTCAAAGGCAAAGCAGGTACCTGCCTTGGGCAACAAACAAGCATCATTAAGATAGCCATGCTGCCTATTTTGCCCATTTTTGAGTTTGTCGCTAACAGAGTCAGGAATTTGCAGAGGCCACCAGCTATACATTCATCCTCCACCCCAGAATACCTCTAATGCTGTATTCCAGCTACATCCTTGTTCTCTTCCCCTTGGGACAGGACCCCAGACCTTTACTGTTTTTTAAGGGTCCCTGTCTCATTCAGTTGTCTAGTCTGCATAGAAACAAGCATTTTTGACCAACTGTGTTTTCAGCAAGTCACAGATTTTTGACTTTTATAAGTACTCAGTTCTCTTTTCATATGGAACAAAAAAGATTGGAGTTTGCTTGAAAATACGCAGTGATGTCAATTAGTCAAGCCATTATAACAAGACGGGGACTTGTAATTTCCTCATCTGTCTGGCACCCAGAATGACTAATGCAAACTTAATGCTTACTGCTTCTCTATATCCTGGCTTGAACTACAGATTGGCTGTATGACTTGTTTACCATACAACTGATTCACTAATTCTGTATTTACCTTCATGAAGGTTAAAAATACAATGAAAATTTATATAAGATATGTAGTTCTAGACCTAACCAAATCATTAGGCTAACCAAACCATTACACTGTCCAGAATACTATTGCTATTTGTATAATGAAATTATTTGGATAAAGCTTAATCCTCAGCACAGAAAATATTCTTTAGCAAGGAAGTTTCTGCCTTTTATTAAGAATCTCATCTGAGTGTGCAGTAGTAAGCTAACAATATTAAAGATGAAGAAATTACTGGTACATAATATTTAATCAAGGTTTCAGATCATATATTCTGTTACAAAAATAATAAGAGGTACTAATACTTACATTTGTATCCTTCTTGTCCAATTAAAAGAAAGACAAGAATTTTCTCATTAAAAATTTACTGAAAACAACCTTATTCAGGTAAATATTATCAAATTCATTTTTAACTACTTTTATTGTTCAAATATGAAAATATTTCTATTTAAAAAGAAAAAATGTTCAGCTTTTAATTTCCAGATTATTTATTAAGAAAATATCAAGGAAAAAAAAGAAAAAAATATTGAAGGAATATTTTTTTCATTGTTAGAAAAGAATGTTTAGATTAAGCCTACCTGAAAATAAGCAGCAAGCAAAAAGTTGTCAATAAACATGTATATATGAATAGGTACATACACATATATATGTGAATTAAATTCATGATCAGAGCATATATTTCCAACAGTGCAATGGGTTTGAGAAACTTCACTGAGCACTTTCATATAAGCTCTTTCAATTGGTAGTTGTAATATAAAATCTGTAGTTGTGAGTTTAAAACTTAGTGCATCACACTAAATCATAACCCTTGATGTATTACACTAAATTTTATCCCTAGAGGTCGCTGTTATTCTAAATGAACCTAAATGCTAACAACATTATTGGGCAATAAAAACATCACCCTTAGAAGTAGAATGTACAAAAATGATATCTACATAATTGGGCACAGCAGTAGTTCTGCTACACAGGGTGCTACTAACAGTACACACTGATTTGAAGTTACTTTGTTACTCTTCAGTTTTAGATAAGAATTTATATTTTGATAGGTAATTAAGGAATTAAATTTAAGAGCAAACTTTTGGCAAAAAAAAAAAAAAGAAAACAAAAAAGATTTCATTAGAGGGATTTTTTATTATCCATATACTTATGCTTAAATGTTAGAGAGAAGATAGCAGAACCCATTTTCCTGGTGCTCAGAATTCAAAAAGATTTTTTAATTCCAATGAGATATTCCTTTCTATATTGTCTTAGTTCGAGGGAGAACTAAGATATCTATGTTGGCCAAGAAAATAATCCCTCTCTTTTAAGTTTAGAAAACAGAACTTTAATTAGGAAAAAATATATGTATAGAAAAGGATAACAGTTCTTAACCAAACAACAACAGTTTGTAATAAACCTCTCCACCTCAAAAACAAGGCAAACAGTCAAAAAAAAAGGTCCTTTTGGCTACCCCCCAAATAAAAGGGGAAATGCAATTATATCTGCAGAGAGCAGGTGGCGCTGTGGCAGCTCCGCCACTGGCCGCTTGTTCTCTCCCAGGGGTTGCAGTTATATTTACTGACAGCAGGTGGCGATGTCGCTCCAGGCCGGCTGGGCTCTCCCTCAGGAGAGATGGCAGGCAGTTCCCAGGTTAGTTCCCATAAGAAAATGGAAAGCAAAGCAGCAACAATCCTGTCTCTCCAGGGCAGGGAAATCGGGGCTTTCTCCAACCTCTTTTCCTCAAGGCAATCTTTGTGGTGGTTATGATCACTCACGGATGAAAACTGTCGAGTTGGAGAAGGGAAAAAAGGAACACAAATCCAGTATCCAGTGATGCCGGGATCAGAGTGTGTGTCTCTCCCGTCCTCCTTGCTCTGCAGAAAGCTGAGCTCCTGCCTTGTGCAGAAAACCAGAAACCCCAACCCCTTCCCCCAACCCGCACCCATCTCAGCCTGGGAAAAGATCCAAACAAAAGGCTGGCTGAAGCAGGTAACATCAAGATATGCGCATCCTTTGTCTCCTTTGTCAAGCATCTTTACTGACACTAAGGCGTTGGCTCCAAGCTTTTTTTGGAAGGAATTCCCACTTAGGTTTTGAAACTCTAACATATATCAATCTCAGATATAAACATGACTAAATACATTTATCTTTCATTAATCTAGGCCATTATGCAATTCATAAAATATTTCCATCCTCCCATCATGATAAATTGCATACCTGGTCATCTAAGGTTATCTCTGGTCATCCTCATGTCAGTACCTTGACACTTCTGCCTTGTCAAGAGGTTCATGAATTAGTCACTTTTGCTAACACCTTGCTTTGGTCAGTGTTTCAACCAGCCTGGGGTTTTTTTCAATCACTGAGCATTGGCAAATGGTCTAGTAAGGTTTAGAGGCAACATAAATAAGAAATAGATTGTAGTGGTTAAAACCAGGTATCATTGAGTTTCCTGAACTTTGCCACAGAAAAGGAGCACAGAAAAACAGTCTTAATGAGATGCGTATGAGATCTTGTATGTTGTCTTTTCCCTATGAACAGTATAAATTTTAATTAAAAATAAAACCACAAATATTTCACCCTACCTTTCAAGATTTTACATCAGAAATTGTAATATTTTGATTCTGAAGTGCACTTTGCAGTGAGTGATCCACTAACTCAGCCGCCCCTTTTTGAGTTATCATCATGCTGAAGTTTCAGAAAAGGTCATCATCCTTGCTCATTATTTTGCCCATCTACATATCATTAAATTCACAAAGTTAGTGCCTGATTGGTGGATGATGGCTTTAGTAGAGAGTAGGGAAATACTATGGAACCAAAGGGTGGCAAATGTTATCTTTCTTATTCTGGTATTTTCAGACGAGCTTCTCATCCTCTTGAAGAGAATTTGACTGTATTACTAAAGTCTATTATAGCAAGCAATTTTGCAGTATTTTTTTAATATTCTGACATCATGTTGTACTTACTCGCTAGTAATGCTTGCTGATGAACTTGAAGCAGTTTCATGAAGTCAAGACAAACTCCCTGGTGTGTACATGTAGTAGCAGAATGATGAGGAATGCACACTATGTATGCTTCACAAGTTAATGGCATATATTATGTGAGCACTTGCTAAGAGTGACAGAAGAGTGAAAGGGTGAATTGGAAAATTTTAACTTTCTTAGCTTTTAAAGGAAATGCAGACACTTCCTCTGATTTCTTATTGGTAATAGCCTGTAAGAACACCTTGAGTGAGAAAATGCTTTTCCAAGAGCATTAGCATTTAGAGAGAGCATTTATTGATGATCTGAAGAAGTGCAAATGGTATATTACCCTCTAAAAGTCTTGCTGCTGGTTGCTACTTTTAAACTAATGTATTGATAATCAAGAAGATAAAGTGTGTTTTGATTTAAAGACCATAGTCTTTCTATTATGTCAGTCAACTGCATTAAGATCATTTTGTTTTCAATTATCGTCTTTCATTGAGCACCATTATCACCCATCAGCCCCTGAACAAATATCACATTGTCCATCTTCCCAGACAAGTACTATAATTACTCAATAACTGCAATATTGATTCTGGAGAACCGAAGTTTTACTGGCTGGCATACCAAGTTGCTTACTAACTCAGAATTGCAGCAGTCAGGTAGAGTTTTTTCTAATGTAGTTCCAAGCTCAAATTAAACTCAAATTAAAGTTTTCTCTCCTTATTTGATGCCTAGAATTGCTATGATTGTGTCCTTTAATCAGATTAAAATTGCATGTGAACTGAAAGCCTACAGCTTTGTAAAGCTTTGCTGGAGGCCTGCAAAGTTTGACATAAGCAAAGGCATATCAGAGGTTGCACAGCCTTTTAAAAACACATCTACAATGTATTAGCAAGACATCATATTGTGAACCATCAAATCCATGAAGAGGCATCCCAGAGCAAAACATCACACAATCTTGCCCAGTGCATAGGCAATGCTTTCAGCTTCTCATTTACAAAGCTGTTTTCTCAGTCTTGCTTCACAGCACTTTCTCCTCTTTGCAATGCATCCAACAGCAAGCTAAGAGCACAAACCACATCATGAAAATGGAAAACAACTTATTCAGCACTTGTATGTGGTAAGATGTGGAATCCATTTTGGAAAAGTCTCATTGAGAGACTCATATACTTTTGCCAAATATTCTCAAGTAAATTAAAAGAACACCACCAAAGGGTGTCTATGAATCTGACTCTGTTGGTTTGCTGCAACTGGAAAACTGCAATGCATGCCAGACAAACTTGGGGCTTGCAAATGGCTCCATGCCTGCTCCATGCTATTTAAAAGATGTTGTTTAGAAGGAATCATCACTGAGGCCCCATAACTGTGCTGCCTACCGGAACTATGCTGTAGTGTCTCTAGGACATGTTGAAAGATGGGCACCATTTTTTGATGAGCACCACAGCTCTTTATCTATGTAATGATGCCTGAGATGTCTTCTGAATAGTTATAGTTTATTCAAACCTAGTAGGGATAGCGATATTTTACTTTGGTTTTCTGTTCTAAGTGTGAATCACATAATAATTACCAACGAGGAAGTAGAACTGCACTTGTACTCTTCCCCTCACTCACTTTGTTTGGGTCCTACTGATGTTTTTCAAAGGTTTATATGGACCTGTATAATTGTGTGCTCTGCAGATTTTGCTACTTCTCTAGGTTATGAGCAAGTGTATGAAATAGTAGGCCTAATGTAGAGTCTTTAAAAATATTTGTATTATCTGATTTTGATTAATATTTGCAAATTTTTTCAAACGCTTTTAGTTCTTCTTAGATGGAAAAGATTCAGGCTCCATCAGTTTTGCAGAGTAGGAAAAAGGTTTAAAACAGTCACATAGATTTGTATGGAAAATTACATAAAACATAATTCCATAAATGTTATAATTTTTACACAACTCTAATTATATTATTTTTTTAAAAAATTAAGTCAATAGATACCATCCTTAAGTTGTTACACATAAGTAAAGAAAATCTTATATGCAGGTAACACCCATCTCCTCAGTGCTTCCAATTGCATCTTTGCTGTTATGTCACACTCATGTTAGAAAGCCAGAAGTTAGAAAGAAGCTAATTTCTGTGGTTACAAAAAAAAGTTAAATCCATAAAAATCAGATTCAATTTCATCTCTAGATCATCGGAATAGATTGTAGAACATTTTAAGCAATAGTATCAGTTGTGGAGAAATAGTTTATAACAGCTGGAAATACAGGATTAAAGCTGAATTTCCTGTTAATTTCAAAAGGATTTCTTAGGGAAAGTTGTCTTCATAGGTCAGGTACCACTAAGAAATCTTCACACCGAAGGACAAAAGCAGGCTGACTCTAGTAATTTCCTTTGCATTTGGATGATCAGACATAGGAGAAACAGGGCAGGAGCAGATCACATAATGCATCAGCTCTTTGTATACTTTGGGCCCAGCAAGTTCTAGACTGGAGAAGAGTTGACAGAGATCATTTCTGGAGTACAGATTTGGACTAGCCTGTGCCCAGGCTTTTTCACTGACTTGTTTGCTGTACAATGGCAATATGAAACCTTTACATTTCAAAATACTTCAGCTTGTGATCTTGACAAGCTCTCTTCTTGAAAAGTCAGACCTTCCTCTGCTCTCAGTATGAACATAATGGTGAGTCACAGCCAAGAACCAGGATAAGAAGTTATTCCCTACTCTCATATACTATTAATTACTGCTTCCCAGCTGAGCTGAGCCTTCCTTTGCTGTCCTGGAAAGTAGCAGCTATTAGCTCCATCTAACATCTGAGACAAATGTCTCTCCATGCAGCCACGTGGAGACAAGAAGAGGAAGACTAATATCAGATTTTGCCTACACTCTTGGCTGAGAAGATGTAACTAAGAGTACGTTTCCCAAAGCAGAGTATAGGTTCACCATGTGAGTTCCCTCTTCAGTGCTTCGCTTGCAGTAGCTAACAGCTTAGAACTTTTGTCTCCTGTAAAACCAAAGCAAAGCACCAAGTTTTGTGGGCGTTATTTGTTGGGGGATTTCCCCCCCCCCCCCACTTTAACCCAGGAATAGATGCTCTTAGTTTCTGTTTTCTAGAGAAACAACATGATTTCTGTTATCTACCCTACTTCACCAGTAGAATGAAGTTAAGCATAACAGTAGTAAATTACTCAGGTATAAAGTGGCTTGTTAGAGTGTATGTAATAGTTACTTCCACATTCTTCTGAAAACAGTAGTTAAAAAAAAGCTGTCTGAGTTCAGGAACTTAGCCTGAGCAATGGTTATTAGCAGTGTTCAAAAGGCAAGCCTAGATGAACCCCTAAGTATACTGTAGTTTGGATGAAGTAGCAGTGGACTCACCTGATCCAATTCTAAGGTCCTATTGTATAATATGGATGTAGGCAGAGAAATAAACCAGCATTATTCATGATCAATTTTATTAAATGATCTGCTATTTTTTCCATTCTTTTTCATGTCTTGATTGCTTTTTCTGTGCGTTCAGTATATAGTAAGGTAGTGTGTGACTATACAACTCCTTAGAGGTTTAACACACAAAAAAAATTGGGAATAAATTACTGAATATGCATATCATGGGCAGCTCAGTAAGATGTATTACTCCAGCTGAATTTCTGCTGCACCTCTGAAGGTCCAGCTCCTACCAGCAGCTGAGGTTTTCTTCACAGCAGAAGCTAGACAAGATTGTCACTGATGAAAAGTGGTGATCATAACTTTTGCAGGAGACATTGATGTTTGACTCCCAAGAGCCTGAACTCAATAAATCCTGAAATATGTTGGCAGCCACCAGTCAGGTGTGAATCTGCAAGCTCTAACTCACAGGTTCCACTGAGTGCAAAACACATCAAGATGAAGATGTCCTCATGACTCACAAGTGAAATATCCCTAGAACTCAGGAGAAGCTTCAAAATCAGCAAGATCTGGAAGACCCTTCTCACCACAAATGATGGACCCTAGTTCCCTCTGTATTCTAGTTCAGCAGGAGTTGGGAGGAAGGCAAAATACTTCCACTCATCCTGAGAATGAATGACTCTCAGCTCCTGCTGAGCTGAAAACCTTATAAACATGATTCTTTCCTTTACCATTCATGTAGCATTAGAATTCTGTACTGTGCTTATTGATTACTCAAACTCCTGCTAAAATCAAAAGAAATCTTTTGAGCTGCTTTGAAAGTCAGTGTGTCTGGTCATACACCTGGGCTAAATCAGATTGTGCTCTAAAACCCTTCTAGTAGATAATGATTTTATTTTTTTTGCTTTCTTTTTCATCTCCAAGTATCACTCTATAGGAGAAAGTGACAAGATTGGAATTTATGAACCTCAAAAGCACCTTCTATTTATAGGTAAAAATTTCATACAAAAAGGAGTTGTCTTTTTAGTGTTTCATCTGATGTTCACAAAAAAAACTCAGATCTGAAGGATTGTTTTCAATTCAATACAGTTTACATGAGGACTAAGGGCATCAGTTAGACTATTGTGAGATGAGACTAAAACAATAAACCATTACACCAGGACAGAGAACTAATCTGGTGACATAAAAAAGTATTTTTTTTCTTTTCTTTCTTGCAGTCTATATTTTAACTCTACCTTATAAAATAAATTATCATATAATTTATTTGCTTTTCTGGATTTTCAGGGGTTTTTTTGTACGTTTGTTTGCTGTAATTTCTGCGTTCATTAACTGGCTGTGAATGTTGGTTTTGGCTTGCTGCCTCTTTCCTGCCTTAGGGACTATTTCTTAGTGGCTAACAGTAGGTGATGAGTCCTGAAGTGTTGATTCAGAGTAACAGAGACAGGTGGACCATCAGCAGGAGTAGTAAAGTGATATGCCACCATAAACATGAAACTGTGACAGCCTGCAGAAACAATCTACTTTTCCTTTCAAACTTCAAGCATGACAGCTTCTAAACTCTAAAAGCTGGATTCATGTAGGAAGAAAAACGACCCTAACTTAGACACCAGTTTCTTATTTTAAAAAAATTTTCCTCTGTTGTAGTATGTGGATATGTACGTAGGAACAGTTTAAAAACAAGAGAACCTGGTAAGTTGTAACACATGGATACTCGAAAGGCTGCATTTGGCAAACAGCTTTTCCCCTCCCCCACTCGGAGAAAATTGCAAACGAGATAATGTTTCTCCTTGGGTAAACAGACAGATTTAACATGTATTAGATGATACCCTAGATAGGAAGAACCAACAAACACATTAATTTTATTATTTTCAGGATTATTGATATTATGCTATTATTTGATTTTTGTCAGTTTTGAAGTCTGGAATTGTTCAAAATGATCTCTTTTTCTTCCTCCCTTTTCTCCTAATTCTCACATAAACTTGCATATATTATATAACTATCACCAATGCTGAAGTGGACAAAAAAGAAATACCTCCATCTTGATGGAGAAGAATTTTGTCTACTGTTTTCTTTAATGGAGTGATTAAAGACACTTTTAATATTTCCAGTATCTTTAAGAATATCAAACTGACTGTGCATTTTAAATTTTACACCATGTCCATACTTGAAGCTCTATGATTTTAATGAATGAATGGAAGTTCTTGGCTTTCAAAATGTTAATAAACTACTGGAATGCTGGTGAGATATATATGGAGGAGTCACTACAAACATTGTTATTACAGTCAGAAAAAGATTGTTGTTTCACACTCAAACATGCACTCACTTATAAGTATTCTGGTTTGCTTGCTAAAGCAATTGTTACAGCTTTTACTGTTCTCTGAGAGCCCCTCTTCTGTGTTGAAAGTGCACAGTGGAAAAGAAAGTTACTTGTGTTTAAGATTTTCATAGAGCTCATAATGTTGTATTCTTGGGTGGATTATCTAACAAATTACAAGCTACTCACAAATAAAGCAGAAGCAAAGAGGTAGCACTGTAACACTGCCTAAACAAGCAGTGCCATTCAGAGATGAAAAAGAGAAGCAATAAGAGAACACTTTAAAGACCATGGGGAAGATACTTACGTTGTATCAGCTTTGCTGCCTTGAGCCTGTTATGGTCATTTCCATTTCTTAGAAACACTGAAAGGATAAAGTACACTACCTTTTCTCACAGAAAGAAATGTGAAACTCCCTCTGAAAAAAACTATTCTGTCAAGTGAAATTAGACGCAAGGGATGGATCAGCAGTTTTCTTTCATAAACACAATATGAAAAAATCCATCAAAAAGAGTAGCAAAATGTGACACTAAAAACCCATTATCCTTGAATATTTATGGAAACTTGCATCTGAAGAACTCTGACCATTATTATGCTGTCTTCCCAAACAGTAAGTCAGGAAGTTCTTCCTTATCTTATGCAGTTTAACCTATTTATCACATGAAGTCAAAATTTACTGTTAGAATGCAACAATAATTCTAAAAATGGACCATTGCATATCAAGGTAGTTTTGTTAATTAACAAGATCCAAAGCAAGATAAAGCTAATTTATAAAAGTGACACCTCCTTTGTAAATTGAAAGCAACACATATGATAATAAGTAGATACTCAGCTACAGGATATTAGAATGTTTTCAATTCGGTCCAAATTGAACACTTGAGACAGACTATGGCTTCTGTTAAGCAGGTTCCTGTATTTTTTTTTGTGTGTGTGTTAGCATTTTTGTTGGTTTTAATTAATATTCTTTCCCAATTTTAATATCTAAAAAAGGTAAAAAACAAATCATTATGCCTGTTGCCTGAAATATTAGAACCTTGGTATACTTAAATACAAGAAGCTTAACAATTTCCTGCTCTGGGTGATGTCGAACTCATCATTATTTGCATATGAGCACTTAATTCCTTTATATAGTATTTCATCTGTTCCTAGAAAATAACTACAAATTAAAAACAAGATATTGCTAAATGTTGCTGTGTTCTGTTAAATCACTATTCCAGGCCACTACAGAGTTGGCATTTCATTGATGTATTAAGTGATTCTGAAATACTGGTTGAGTAGATACAGTTCTCAAACACCTTTAGAGTACTTTGTGAGGCATTACATATAAATATAAGCTCATCTACTGCTATAAGTCTCAGAGAAAAGGCTAAGTTATGTATAAATTCTGCAGTAGAATACATAGACTTTCAATTTTTAAGTTCCTTAAATAATTTTGCTGAATGGAATGTAGAGAAAATTTTCAATAGTAATCAATAAATATCTAAAGTGCAGCAAAATATGCCACATATTGACTTTTAATTAGAAAGAATAATTTTACAAATCTTTCATTAAAATTAGTCTGACATTCTAGGATAAACAATAAAACCAGTTTGATTATCACAATACCATACCATAATGATGTCAAGGAGAATTTAGTCATGTAATATTTATGCAAGTGTTAAAGTGTCATGTGCGCTACAAATTTCACTCTGTTACTCATTTGTATATTTTTGTAGTTGATTGCATTGATTATTATAGAAAGTTTTCAAAACACAAGCTACGTATAAACTGATGATTTGCATTTGCATTTAAAATTTTTCTTTTAACTAAAAATATGTAAAAATACATAAAAATAAATACAAAACTAATATAATTGTTTGTCTCCTAAAAATTAATAGCTACCTTTAAAAATTTATATTGTTGAAAAACATTTTTAAGCCCATCACAGCTACTTGCCTACATGCAAACTTTATACCAATTTACGCGTGCTGCATACACATTTATTCTGAAATAAATGTATAATACACAGTAATAAACACGTTTCTCCTTTGTGTTTATTAGAGCAGTTATATATTTCAAGCTAGTTCCAAGAGAATAGCTTCTCTGCATTGCAAAAATAGTTAAGAATATCATGGGACAGTATGGGAAGGAGGTTGTTGCAAAAGGATTCATTTTATATGGTGATTAAAAGAATAAGACCAATGGTCAGTGATGCTGGTTAGCACTACCAATTTGTGCAAAATTTTGAAAGACCAGGATGTAGATATACACTAAAAGACCACAAGATATTGGCCATGCATATGTGGAGAGATCACTTGTCTTCGATTTTACAAAGAATTAGATTAATTTATTAGCTATCTGTAAACAATTTACAAACAGCAAACTTAGAAATAGGAAAACCCATTATTTTTATATGGTTACTACTGCAAATAAAATTTGCCTGAAACAGACCATTTTATATTCATAGAAATATAACAATTAGATTACTATAATCAGCAACTATAATGTAGGAAAATTTAATAACATTGCACTGAATAGCTCTCTACACTGCATACAAAACCATAAGTCTTTTCATTGATTACTGTTCCTATTGCAAGTTTTCTTGTTACCAATACATCTTTTCAGGAAAGTTCCAGCACGTGAAAATATTTTTTACATTTATTATAAGATGCATACAAAATTATAATATGGCTTCTTTAAACATGGAAATCTAACACAGGCTCTAGAACACCAGACATGAATGGTGAGAAGAGCTTTAGTAACACAAATATGTTTCTATGTTATTTGAAAGCTAAATAATACTTATATGAATGTGGCTGTTCCCCCTAAAATGCAATATTGTTGTTCTTTATTAATTGTGAGCAATTATTAAAACACTAAACAGGTATGTGAGGTAGAAATACATTAGAAGAGGAGATAGATTTGAAATTTAACAGAGAATTAAAATGTGAGTGATTTAAGCCACATTCTGTATTACACATAAATTCAATTTATTAATGAGTCAGAAGTATATTTGTAGGTGTCAGTGAAGCTGTTGTTATAACAGTTATATACCCATATAATAAACATATTCATTTAAATCTGTTTATACAAATATATGTATTTATATATATTTGTTTATATAATGCATTCTAAAAATATATAGGTAGAGTTATCAGACCTGAAAGCATAGTTGTAAAATATACATTCATATATAGAAGTTCAGGTTTTCCCTATTTCTCCCACAGCAAACACAAAAAGTGGCAGAAATAATTATTTTTGGGGTCCCCCCCTCAAAACTGCTTTCTGAAAAACTCTGTTTAATGAATGCTTATCCAGGTTTTTTTGGCCTGCCAGTAGTCAGTCAGGAAGGCTCTTTGTTCCTGCAGTCATAAGATTTACATGTGACCTGATGTGGTGGTGGTAAGGTTGGACACTGCTGCATACATAGTAATAATGAAAAAATTCAAGACACTTGTCATTGTTCCCTTCTGCAATAAAAATATATTTATTTACTTTGATTTAAAATTTTTCTGCATGAAACATAGGCCTGTCTGAAAGATAGAAAATACCTGTCCTTTTTCTTTGTATAAATCTCTTGTAAGTAAGTATATTTTGACTGTTTCAGAAAATTAATAACTAATGTTAGAAAGGTAATAAAAAAGTAACAAAATTAAGCCTAAAAGTCATATCAAATATTCAGAGAATCCTCCTAGGTTTTTAGTCCTCAAATTTCCAAATGCTAGTAGTTCTATGCTCAGCTACTTAAGTGGTTAAAGGGAATAATGTAAAAGGGAAACTCTATTTTTTTTTAAATATTATTATTATAAATCTATGTGAAAAGTACTCTGAGAATATGGTTCTATATCTTACATGGAAAAGGATGTAGAACATCTTGCATGATTTCAAGCGGGAAATGTTTCCTTTAAAAAGAAATTTCTACACTGGAAATTGTCTCTTGACAATTTTTTTCCTGGTATATTATTTTCTGTAATTTTGTTTTTTGGTTGTGTCCTAGTTCAAGGGGAGAACTAAGATATCTATGTTGGCCAAGAAATAACCCCTCTTCTTTAAGTTTAGAAAACAGAACTGTAATTAGAAATATATATGTATATGAAAAGGGTAACTGTTCTTAACGACAATACATATATATATATATCCAGAAAGAACCAAACAACAACAGTTTGTAATAACTCACCCTCTGCCCAAATGACAAGGCAAACAGTTAAAAGGTCTTTTGGCCACCACCCCAAAAAAGGGGAGGAATGCAATTATATCCATGGACAGCAGGTGGCGATGTCGGGCCTGGCCAGCTGGGCTCTTTCTCGGCCGAGATGGCAGGCACAGTCCCCAGGTCAACTCCCATTAGAAATTGATGTCAAAAGAAAGCAGCAGAAATCCCGTCTGCGCAGGAGCAAGAAATAGGCGTGCTCTCTCGCCCTCTTTTCTCACAGCAGCTTCTGCAGTGCCCATGATTGCCCACGGATGAAATGGTCGAGCTAGGGAAGGGAAAAACACAGTCCAGGCTATCCAGTCATGCTGAAACCAGTGTGGGTGTCCTCGCTCACTCCACTAAGAGCTGAGCTCCTGACCTGTGCAGAAAGCGCAGAAATGCTGACCCCTTCTCCCACCCGAGCCTGTCTTCCCTTCCCCCGGCCTGCGGAGAGATCAGAACAAAAGGCTCTGGCTAAAGTAGTTAACATCAGGATATGCACATTCATTGTGCCTTTTGTTAACCATCTTTACCTACACTAAGGCGTTGGCTCCAAGCTTTTTGGAAGGCATTCCAACAGAGTGTTGAAACTATAACAGGTTGGTTGACTCATTGGCTTGATTTTAGTTTTTAGGGATAAAACTGAGTATTCCCAAGTAAAATATATAGTGTTATGTTACCTCTCTGATGTCTCATCTGAAATAATCTGGTTTACTTGGGTGACCATACCATTTTGTGGCTGCAGGTGGCTAGCTAGAAAGCATAGTGTTTTCTCTGTGTAGCTTCAAAACACATCTTGGAAGACCTTTGTATCTTGCCATGAAACCCAGCCTGGAAAAAAGATTGAAATGTAATTCTAACCTGGGGTTCACTGGAAGTCACATAATAGCATTTCCTAATGTTCATGGTTTGATTGAAAATTAATAGTGTTCATCACATAGTGTTTGGGGCTTTTTTCCTGCCAGAAACTTAAACATTCTTCAGGATAGCAGGAGAGAAATAAAAAGGATTTGTTTTATTTAAAAAAAAATTAATTTTAAAGACTAGGTGTTCTAATTTTATATCATTCAAGTATTACAATCCCACGAAGAAATCCTTTGCTACTTGCTCAATAAATCACTTAATTTTTTCCACTGCATTGCTGGAGCTCTGTAAGACCAATGTTTAGAAAGAAGTTTTTGTGGTAGGCACACCGAAGAGCTAATAATCAAGCTAGAAAACAGTTTGCCATGATCATAATGAGGAATACTTGCTGGCACGCACAGTAGCCATTTCAGAAATTTTGACAGTTGATGGTAAGATGATGGTCCTTGAAATGAAAAAAAAAAAAAATAGAGACAAATTAAACTTGTTTTAAAAACCAAGAAGGACCATTCAAGGTAGGCAATATTAAATACAGACACATTTTCTGTGCCAAATTAAAAGTCCTGTTTCAGATAATAAAGATACATTAATTACTAATGCCCATAAGAGAATGCAGTGAGCTGTAAATTTAACAAGAACCTTTGGATCATTTTTACTGAATGCAGTATCCTTAAATAACTGCTGTAACACAGTTCTTGACTTCTCAGATTGGTATCTGAAAGGATTTGTTACTCGTCCTTGTTTAATAGTTACAGGAAAAATCATTGCCATCTTTTTTCAGGATACTCTGAATTCCCTGCAGATTGACAAGAGCTTTACTATTTTTTCTCACTCTGAATTCTGAATATACTAAGGAAAACATTTGGATTAAAAATATGACATGGTATTTCTAAGTTTTCTCAGTATTTTCATTTTTATCTTATTTACTAAAAAGAAAAGAATGTTCCTAGTATTTTACTGTTCTTTTTAAGTGTTGATTTACCTTTCATCTTAGATTCGTTCAACTTTTCTTTCTTTTGATTTTATACATGTGACTGGAGATAAACTTTCATCAAAACCGACTTTCTCATCTGGATGCAAAAATTTCCTTTCCTTAAAAAGTTAGTTGGATTATTGTTGTGCAAGTAAGTCTTCCAAGATTCTGGGCACTACATTTCTCATTGTGAGAATCTAGTGGTTTTAACATGGACCTGTATTAAAAACTTGATTTCTGTAGACTTTACCACAAATAGCAATTAGAGAAAAACAGGCCTATACACATAACAGGATCTCAAAGTGGTTGAGTTTGAAAAGGACCTCTGAAGCACATCTGGTCTAATGCCATCACCCAAGCATGGCCACCTAGACCCAGTTGCCCAGGCCTGTGTCTAAATACCTCCTTCCCATGTGGAGAACTTTTCACTTCTCTGTTTAGAACTTCATGAGACCCGTCTGCTCTGTTTTCCTACAGGCAGAACTTGAGTGGTGCTTTTTGCTCAAGAAAGCTCTAATCATGTCAACTGAACTCTTCTGACTATTCAGAGGACATATGAAAAACATACACAGATTTCCCCTACCCTGAAACACAACCACAAGGTACCAGGATCTTTTGAAGAGAAGGTGGAGGGCTCTATGGAACATATGCTGTGATATATATTGTAATTCTGAGTAGGAGGGAATGAAAAGTCCATCAAATCAATTATTTTTCAAGTCTGTCAAGTTTTATCTTGCTGTATAATCCATGTAGAGAAAAAAATTTAATACTGCAATAAATATAATAGTTCCTTTACAGCTATGACTATTTCACATATAGGAGGTAGTATAGGTATGCGGTTTGACAACATTTCAGTGTTTTGACTGCAAGTCAATATGTAGAATCTGATTATTTTTCATTTTTGATCTTCACCCACTCCTGTGCTGTTTGCTGAAAAAAAATTACAAATTCCTGCTGAGTTATGAAACAATGAGAGATAGATTTTTTTTCTTTTTTGTTGTACTTGGGAGTTTGTAGTAATTTGGGGGTTTTAATACAAAGGAATTTTTTAGAAACCTACTCTAACCTGTTTCACACATTAATTCCTTAATGAACCCCTGGATGCATGACATGTGAGATCTTGGAAGAAGGTTCTGAAAATATTCTGAAATTATTTGTTTCTTTGTAAATAAAAATTTACTTCGGACTTTTTATGTATTTGATTAAGCTATTTTTTAATATTTACTAAAAAATTGTATCTGCAATCTGTATAATACTGGAGAAAAACTACTGTGGCCCTTTCTTAGTTTTGGGAACAGAATTTAATTATAATTATATGAAATTAATTTTGTATAGAGATTGTAAAATTTGGTCCAAGGGTCTTAAAATTCCTTTTCAGGTCCAAAAATTTCCCTCAATGAGGGTGGAATCTACTAAGGAAAAATATTCTTCCTCAAAAAAAGAGACATCACTTAGAAGCTCCAGGAAAATACAGTAAATATGATTCCTAGTAATTTTTAGTTCCTGTATTCACAGGTCCCCAAAAGCATACAATTACTGAAAACTTTCTTAAAAGTTGTTGAAATGCAAGAAATATATCATAGAAAATAATAAATCTAACATAAATTTTGCAGTCTTAGGTAGATTCCCTTGGGTGCAGGAATGATGACTATTATGTTGTTTTTAATTACATAACTGCATGTAATTTTTTCCCCTATTTTTTGTATTTTTAAAAATAGTTACAAAACTTCTATTTTGTTCTTTTATCTCACTCTAAAACCAACTGAATTGCTGTTGTTGGAGAAGACCCTCAAGAAGTCAGCCTGAGACAGTATTGACAGAATTAGCTATTCCAAACAGCAAACATTTAGTAAAGTTATGAACTATTGGAATCAGAAGAAATATTGGACATCCAGAGGATTGGATTTTTATATCTGTTCCTTGTGAAAGTAATCTTTGTCTGTCTTTCTTGGTAACGTCAGGTAGGGAGCAGAGGTAAAAGGACATACACTTCTTTTGGCCTGGTCACTGTGGACAGCTGGTGCAGAGTGGTGTAATTTGCTATGGATAGAGGTGAAAAGAAGAGGGAGCTCCCTCACTCATAGGAAGAAGCTCTACTCCATGACTCCTGGTGATTATGTGTTACTTCTTTTTCTGAGCTGTGTCTAAAAGTATAAATTGTTACACTGACTATAGCATAACTGAAGAAAACATTTTGGTAAACAACAAAGAGTTCTAAAGTGATGGACAGTTTTATTGCACACATCAAAATAGGCTTAAGTTTCTAGCTACGAAAATTTGTATTCAATTCTTGAGGGGATGGAATGGTATATTTTAAAACTTAATTTGCACAGCCTAGAAATACATAGGATCTATATAATACCATGTCTGATTCTAGAAAATCTCTTCCTTCTGTTTCAGAAGCATACTGCTGCACTCAATCATACTTGAACCTGAATATCTGGGACAGCCTTAACAGAAAAAAAAAAAAAAAAAGAAACACTAAGTCAATTCTGACAGCTTAAGACCATGCTATCTGAAAAACCAACGGGATCATATGATTTCTCAGAACATACAATGGATTATAAGAGAATACAGCCTGCAGGCACACTGTTTGGATATATGCCCAAGACAGACAACAGCATATGCTCAAGCTCAGGGACATCAGGGTAATGGAATATAAAATAGCTGTGTGCTTATCATGAGATGCGGGAAGGCAGCCAGGGGCCTGTTTTCCCTGGAGGTATTTCCAGTGGCTAGTGTTTGTTACTAGGTGATACTGGTGTTTGGTACTAGCCATTCCTGTGTCTTTTACACATGGAATGGAATATACAAGAGGAGTGTTGAATATCCTTCAAGCAGCAAGTGCTCCCTTTCAGTAAACACTGAGAAATATTAAGGATTAATAAATCATCTTGATGGATTAGCACAAAATGACAGGATTGGTGGTCATGTAACTATGATTCATCTCAGGAAAGGCTCAGTGACTAACTTACATCTGTCTGTGCACTGCAGTTGTTGATGTTACCTATCTAATTGTATAGAATGGAAAACCTAATATTTTTAAGACATGCTGAGAGAAGCCCCTTTTACTTTGTGTTTTAATTTCTTCTCTAGGTGTAAATATTTACTCAGCAAAAATGTGAGAATACCCATAAGACAAATACTGATGGTTTTTCATCTCAATTTTAGACTCTTAGGCAACAGTATTTTAGCCAAACAGCCTATCTGGTCTCTTCCTCTTGCAATCAAACACATCAAAGCTAGGGTTAAAAAAGCAATGCATTTGTATGTTCAAAAGGACAGATTTATAAAAGGAGTCAGGCAACACCTACTGCAAAATACCGGGCTAAAGTTCTGCTTCTGGTACAAGGGTAAAGCTACAGGTCTGAGAGAGGTTTTATCAATGATCAGTAACATGAAAAACAAATAATCTTCAGGACTCAGTTACAAATTCTTACTTAAGCACTTAAGCTCTGTCTAAAATTAAATATCTGCACTATGGAAAAATATTTCCTTCTGTTTGGAAAGAACAATTAGTTGCTTGTCTATGCCTCACTGCACTACTCCTTGAACATTCCGCAGGTTTTGTAGTCTAGAGAACGAAGCAGTCAGGCATGGATTTGAGGATTTCAGTCATTCAAATGGGATGCGGACTTGGAGTTCTTTTAAATCTCGGATTCTAAACCAAATTTACAATATACTGTCAATGTACCTGCTGTCCATAAGCCACCAATTGTGCACAGTGCCTAAAATCTCCATAGCAGAAGATAAAACCTTTTGGGGATGACAGCCCTCACATATACTTTGAGCAATCTAAATTCCAGTACTCAGTGGTGTGATACAAATTCACATTTCCCACCTCACCTAAAAAAAAGATCTTTAGCTACAGGAACCCCTAAGAAGCTCTGCAGGATGTACTCTTACCCAATCTATTTTAGTGTTCCACTTGTGTGGTATAATTAAAGACTTGTGAGCCTCGCTCTCAAGCTAAACCAAAGCTTGGAGTGCTCATCTGGAATACTCTTCACAGTACAGAGGTACTGGTCTGAGCTAGAAGGACAAAAATATACTTAAAGTATTGTCCTTGCTCTTTATATTTTTCTTCAATATTTCCTGTAAAAGATTGTGCTATACTTAGCTGAAAATAACTGGTCTTTTTTATTACTACTGTCAATGAATATATTGTTTTCTGTGTGCATTCAATGAGTTCAGCAATACAGCAAGCTGAACAGAATTCAGACTCATTTTGAGATGACTGTTATGAAATTCAAGATGATGGAAGAAAAGAGTAATATAAAGGTTATCAATTGTCAGGTTGAAAAGAATACACTAACAAAAAGAGAAGTTTTGTTTTCCCTGCTGCACTGGACCGCTTTCCTACTGCTTAGCAACGGATAAGATGCCACTTATTTTGAGACAGGAAACAGAAACAGCAAGAAAGCTGCACACAAAGCTGGTATCACTGCAAGTGTCCTGTACAGCTCATTGGTGCACGGAGATTTGGCCTATAATGAAGTAATTTGCATTCACATGCAGGCCCGGCTGTGTGGACATCAGTCCAGACTCTGGGAGCTGTTGTTTCACTGAGTCAAAAGAAATTTACACATGAAAGCCACATCCGCATTACTTAACACTGCAGCTCACTCAGGATTGCCTTCCTTTTAGACCAAAGCAAATCTAAACCTATGATTAAATCTTCAGAGCATTTATTTTATTTCTTGTGGATATCTGCTAGACCTGAGAAGTGGTGAACACACTCAGCACAAAAAGAATTTGAGATGATACTTACCCACTCTCCATTTCTGAATCTCATCTTCCTTAGTGTAGAGCCACATAACTGCAGAATTTTCTCAAATCTCTCCAGGCAGCTTTTCTGCCAGTTGGCAAGGTAAAGGCATTCATCTTTTCAATATCTCCATGTCTTTTTAATTTAACTGCAAACTTTATTTTAATGTGCAACTAAGATTGAAAGGAACAGGCATGCCTGGAGTTAAATATTGATTGCATCAGATTGTAAAACACTGCAAGTTGTGTCACTATCAGATTGGAAATTCAAACCAAAAAGTTATACTAGAAGGTAACTCTGGACCATAAGATACTCAAGGTTAATTAGCACATAGTCAATTCTTTTTCCATCAGTACAGATGTACAAAATATCGCTTATGGTTTTCAGTTACATAAATGCATTAGTGATTCTCCACAGATCCTAACATTGATACAATAATTTACATTTGATGTAGAGGTCAACTGTTGACCCCCTTGGTTCTTGCCACCATTGTATTTCTGATGTAAATTTATTTTATCTCTCAAATAAATATATAAATAAAACATAGAAGAAAAACACTCCATGTTAGGAATACGTGGGAATATAATCACTAAGTCTTTGGCTTATTCACCAACCAGTTTCATCCCCTGCACTGACAGTTCAAATTCCTCTACAATATCCTGTTAATGCACTTCAATCCTGACCTGAAAGAACTTTTATGGCTGACAGGATAGTTTAATTTTCATGCCCGTTCAGTCTTTGGCCTCTGTGCTAAGAATGCCAACGGGGTGCAAATTAACACCAATTATTTTGATGTTTTATGTACTGGTCTGAGAGCAGCAACTCATTTTACACAGGCCATCACCCAGCTGTCATATGTTAATGACTTTTGGTTACTTCTGTCCTGCCTCAGGTTCATGTAAGTAGCTTAGAGTTGAAAGGATCTCTGTTTCATTTATAAGAAACTGACCTGTTCAACTCTCTAATCATCCCCTTTCACAAATTCAAGTGTAAATGATTATTTTCTCATTAAATAATAACAAAGGGCCAAAGACCAGCCCATTGCAAACTCAGTGTGTTCATGGCAGTATAGAATTTAACATGTTCATGTCAACTGTTTTGGGCATGGACAGCAAAAAAAATTGCTCAAAACTGATCAAATAAAGGAATATATGTGTATGTTCATAAATATTTTATTTTGGGCATTTGTCATTTAAAAAACATGAGTAGTATAACAGCTGAAATTTATGCCACTATGTCTGAGAATAGAGGAATAATAAAAGTATTTGTTAGCAAATAATTTATTTATTTGACATTCACTGCAGAAATTATTTGTTTATGATATTATTTGCTAACACTACTCAGTCAGCCCTGTGTTGTGTGGATATACCATTGCCATAGCTTAGAGCATGGATGGCTTCAAGGTCCTCTTTTCATATAACTGCAGTTAAAAAGGGTGGCTTGTTAGAACAGACTGAAGAAGCTGATAGAAGTGCAGTTTTGTGGGCCATCTTTTCTGAGATTTTCTTCCTTCAGTTATGTGATAGATGCTGAGTTTTGCAGTCTGCAAGCTTATTCATCTGCTAGGGTTATAATACCTGTTGAGCATAGTGTCAAGGTATGGGAACAATGAGTAACAGTACAGAATACACAGCGCCGTGTGGCATTCAGCCATATAAGAGTCAAGGCAAAAAGAGAAGATGAATGAGGTTCCTAAAGTCACTATATATTCAGCTGGGACTTACTTATCTTCAAAATGTTCCATTATTTTAGGATTTAAGGAAGCTAAGCTATAGATGCAGTTACAATTATGACTTAGGACCTAGTCAAAGATAGTTGAGAGAAAATGACCAAGATTAGTGACTGGATGTACTGATCTTCTTTATTCCAGAGAAGCCTAGAGAGAGACATTGTTAACAGTCCAAATACTAAAAAATGCTTAATCTACTTGCCATAGCTATGGTTGAGAAGATGAGAAATAGGAGTTCAACTTGAAGAGAAGGTTATGTTAGACTTCACAACCTCCCCTCAGGAGGCATTTTTAAAAACACAGTAGGAAGTCTGTATCGGGAAGGTAAGAAAACACCTTCTGAAAACACTCTTCTGAATATAGTTACCTGTATTAGAACATGAGATTTAACAAGATAACCTATTGAGTTACTTAGATGCCATTATTTTGCCAGCTGATTATAATAAATGAGGTAAGATCTGATCACTTACAATATTACCTGTCTGCAGAGAATGTTTTACTTTAGGTTGGGTAACATAGCTCTTTAAGCCCATGTTCTAAATTAAATGTAGTCCCTAGAGAAGATAACTTCATAGAATAAACAGGATTTGTCTCTAAATTTGAGGTGGTGCTTGTAGCTTTCAGGATCTCATTGAGTTGACTGTATGTCTGTCACATGAGTCAAGACTACTGCCCCTTTCAAAACTTCCCAGAAAACCACAGTGGTTGGTATTTTAGGGGCATATGTAACTACACAGATTTGGGCTTAAGGGACACCTAATGGGATGAAAACTTTTAAAACATTTTGATATTTTATCTTGTGTACATCTTTGTGGAGAAAACCTTAGAGAGATGCTGTTGATTACTAACCTTGATATACCATATTAAACCTTAAGAACTGACAGAGATCTCTTCATACCCCACCTCCCAAGGAAGACAGCCCATAACACGGAAGATTGGCATTAGAATGGGTGAATGTGCCTCTGATTCCACATGGTAAATTTGCTTGGCACTAATGGAGTATTTGCAGCAACTACAGGATGGGTTTGAAAGCCAGTAAATGCTGAAATGTATTATCTGCCTCTCTGCTTAATTTATATTTTATTAAATGGTATGGTAGGAAAAATAATTACTTTTGGATTATTCAAATCTTATTTATTGAAGATTAACTATCTCATAGATGATAATTAAGGTTTTGTGAAATAAGGAATAATAGTGGTATAACAATTTTTATATATACAGACTCCCCCTGCACTGCATCAAATCACTTATGGCTGCAGAAGAACAGAGCATACAATTTTTGCAGTGTATGGAAATCAAGAAAGGAAACTGAAACAAAAATTAATTATTATGTTTCAGGTATTTAACTGTGCTCTGTTCTCCTTTCCCTTTCCTTTTGTTCTACAGCTTTTTAATATTTTGAAGAAAGTATTGTAAGAAAAACTTAATGAATATCTTTAGTGGTGCTGCCTGCTGGAATATATTTGTAGAATTTATTATGTCTCTGGTAGTACTCTTGATAACAACTCAACAATTATGACGCAAACCTCCTGGCTTGATTTAGGATCTAAAGAGGTGATAGAAGCTTTTTTCAGTCTGCATCACTCCAGACTTCAAACTGTAACATATGGTTATGGCCTTAAGTATGGTTATCTGCCTGAAGCAGATACAATGCAAAGTTACAGTAACTATGTGACACAATGTAGTTGTTTACAGAAATGTAATTAGTATTCAGCCTGATACTCTTCACTGTCTTCTTCATAGCCTCGGGTACCTTTCTATATGTTGTGGGTGTAGTCATTTTTTATGCTGCTGTTCCTCACAAATACAATAATGCACATCACAGCAAAAAGTAAGTCAGCACTCTTTGAAATGCTTCTAAAGAAAACAGGACCACTAGCAAGCATTGCTTTTGACCATCCAAAATCCCCAGCATGTCAAAGGGCTGTTTATTTAGAAACAGCCCATTGTGTGTGTTGTATTTGCACATGCAGAGGGAGACAGGAAGATATGCATATTGCAAACTCTTTTCAACCTAAGAGGTCAATAATTAATAATAGTTTGCCTACAAGGGACCCAAGCATTTTCAAGTCAAAGATCTAAAGTGTCATCTTTTAGGTACTGTGTGGGATTAGAATACAAGAAAGGTGTTGCCCAAAGAGGATAGGAATATACACAAGACAATAAATACTAAACAAGTAGAAAACATCCAAACACTAAAAGACCAGAAAGTGCCTGTTAAAATTTATTTCATTTTCTTCTTTTCTTCAGCCACAACTATGATTTGAGTCCAATAAATTCACTCATCCCTATCCTGAATCCTAATGCCTATCCAGAAATCTACTTTTATGACTTTTTAGTACCTCCAATGATGCATGCTTTTGCATGCTTTTTAGAGGCAGATATAATAATCATCTAGACTTTTTCATTTACTTTTTTTTCTGAATATTTAAGTATACACTTTATTTTATAGGCTTTGAGAGTCTCATCTAGATCTCTAAATGTTCCTTCATTTGTCTTTGAGTTTTCAGCAATAAATCACGAGACAATCTTCTAGGTCTTTCCTTCCAGTGCCTCTCAAGTAAAATAATGATTTAGATCAAGGTTAACAAGCAAATTTCATGTAGCTGTATGATTATGCAGTTTTTGTCAAAGTTTTACAAGATTAATTGTTGTTGAAACTCTTTATTCAGAGAATGGGAAATAAGTTTTCAAGATGGATAAAGTACAACAGACAGTTGAGAGCTGGAGTTAAAGCATATATATTGGAAGGTAATGACACTCTACCAGAATGAGGGCCCCTTCAGGTTTTTTTGCTATTATAAGCAAAGCAATCACACAGTGAACCATCTTTTTTTCCACAGTTAAAAGGAATTGGAAGTGACAGTGTTACGGATAGTCAGTAAAGCAGTGAGAATTGCCGACATCTATCAGAAAATTATAAGGTTTTTTCCTTCTTCAGGCTTGTTATAATAAATACATGTGATGTACGAGAGCCCACTATATAGCAACAATAAGACAATATTTACCCATCATAGCAACAACTGGAAAACTGTTGTAGGAGGGTTACATGAATCATTTAGGAGGAATTTTCAAGAGTTACTAACAGCAAGTAAATTTAACAGCCTATCCAGAATTTGCTCATACAAATTTCAGACTTTTAATTTAACTGAGTTTTAACTCCATTCATGGACCATGAATAAATTATTTTTGCCCTTGCAGTTATGCAAGATGGTGACATGAAGATAAAGATACTGACTCAGTACTCTATTGTTGTACAGGGTCTGGCTGAGATGGAGCTAATTTTCCCTACAGCAGCCCTCACAGTTCTGTGCTCTCCATTGGTAGCTAGAGGGATGTTGATAACACACCAGGGTTTTGTCTACTGTTAAGTAATCTGTCTCTTCAGCATTCCACCTCAAAACAGCACGCTGGGAGTGGGCAATATCTTGGGGGAGGGCACAGCCAGGACATCTGGCCCAAATGGACCAAAGGCATGTTCAAAAGCACATGACATTAGCTCACATGTAAAGATGAAGAGAAAGGATGAGGAGGGAGTATCATTGTTTACTGTGAGGTTTGTCTTCCAGAGCAACTGCTGTGTATACTGAAATCCTGCTTCCCAGGAAGGGGCTCAACATGACCGGCCGATAAGAAATACTAAATAAACATTTTCTTCTCCTTTGCTTCCATGAACAAGCCTGTGTTTTTATTAAACTGCCTTTATCTTGACCCATGTGTTTTAGTTGTTTGTTGGGTTTTTTTTCTTTTTTTTCCATCTTATTTTCTCTAGTCCCCTGTCTTGATGAGGAAGAAAGTGATAGAATAGTGTGGTGTGCACCTGGCACACAGCCAAGGTCAACCCACAGTTATTAAGCTGAAAAACAAAACAAACCAGTATTTATATTCCTTTACATATTGAAGAAAATCAATGAAAGTATATTCAGATTCTTAGGACCTTAGCTACACTGAAGTCAGAAAATTTGTGTTGCCAAAATAAAAAATATCACATTTTTTTCTGTTTCTTTTTAAGCAATGAGAATAAAATGATATGGTTCTGCATGTTGGCTGAACTCTAGGTAGATTGTTCATGTACTATTTAATTTCAAAAACCTTGTGTCTAAGATATCAGCATGGAAACTTGCTGCAAAGTGGACTTTGCCACTGAAAAGACAGAAATCTTAACTTAAAAACTCAAAAGGAAATTGTGAAAAGATGTTTCCCTTTTACGCAACAGTGAAGTGTTTGAATGAGTGTATGAATATGCTGTACAGAGTGTCCAAAAACTGAGTAATGGCACCACCTGGACACTCAAGGCTGACTCATGTGTATGGCATTTCTTGCTTCCATTGGAAGAAACTCCTCTCTCTTAAGTACAGACAGTACTGTTTCTAACTCAGGAAGGGAATGACATTGCCTTGACCTATTATCCAGCTGCCCAGAGAGTAGTTCACACACAGGTCTGAGACTGTTCTCCCAACCAAAAGGAAGCTTTGGATGAATTGCTCATTCATCATTCCAACATCATTAAATCAAGCTCTTCCTCTGTGTTGTTGCTTTGTTACTCTTCAGTACTAGCAGAGAAGCCAAGCTTAGCTAACACTAAGACAGACAAGATAACTTTGTACTTCAACCTGTTGTTCAGTTAGCTTTCAATACTTATCTGTCTTATGGTAAGATCCTGACTGGAGGAAAAATGAATAGAGTATGTGTTAAGTTTTAAGGCTCATGTGTCTCTCTCAGACTGAAAGGGATCTGTAGTATCTTTTTCCCTTCTGCTCTGTATTATCTAGTACCTTTTTTCTCATGCAAAAGAACTCAGGATATAATCAATCCACATGCTAAAAAAAGTACATAGAGAGAAGATTTCCTTAAAAAAAAATTTAAAAAAAAACCACTCCAAAACAGTAACATAAAAAAACAAGTGTCCATCTATATTCTATGCAGAAAAGCAAGACTTCTATGTGTACAACAGTAGGTCTCAACATTCACACACAAAGGATGACTCCACCTTGTAAATTTTTTCTGCACAAAACTGAGCAAGACTCAATTCATGAAGAAGAGATTTTAGGAGCTGAGCTGAAGATCTCACAAATAGTGTAATAAAGATGCAGTAAGCTATTCATGTGCTTTAGATTTGGATATTTAAATGGGATATAACTTAAAAACTAAATGGAACATTTGAATTTTTTTTCTTTTATTTGTCAGTATTTGCTGGCCTGTCTGGCTCATAAATATCTCAAACAGTCCAATTGCTTATAAGGATTTTGTTTTCTACTCCTGGCTATTGTCAAGTTTCACAATGTCAGAGAAAAACAACAAAAAAAACCTATGACTTTCTCAAATTGTAAAAAGTTTCTTCATGTAGAGAACAAAGTTTTCCTTGAAAATTAGTTATTTTCTTTTTTCTTTTCTCTTCTTTAAGGAATTGATTGCCTTGACTGTTCTGTCAATATGCACTGTATTTCCTTTCTGCAACCTACTTAATTTAATTTTCAGTTTTAATAAAAAATACAGATGTCTATTAACACACTTCAATGATCACTTAGGTTAATACTGAAGGTTGGAGACTTCACCTGCAGCAATACAGCATATCTGAGCTTTTTTTCACTGAAATAACAATGAAACATAATTTTCGTGAAATAGAAAGAAATTTTTCAACAGATATTGTAGAAGAAGAAAATTATTCATTTATACACATTGACTAGTTGTGATTTATGTGAATAGGTTTTTAATGGCTAGTAATTAGATTGGGAAGAAATTTTTGTGAATGTCTAGTTAACTGGAATAGTTATTTCCACATTGGAACATAGGTGACCTGCTATCATCACCCGAGGTTTTCCCCATAGAAGCAACTTTATGACAATGAAAACTCTCTAGACATTTATGGCGTTTCCACCTTTGTGGTTCTGCCATTCTAGAACATAATGGTTGTACTTGAAAATCTGAATCCTGTTACCAAGCAAAGCAAACTGGATGAAATAACTCTAATATAAGGTCTTAAGTCAGAAGAGCTGCTGGTTTCTTATTACCTTACTAACTAACAAATTAGTTTGAAACTAACAAAACTAGGAATTTGTTGATCTTTTTTTCTTGCTCTTTTTTTTTTCTTTAAAAAACATTACCTTATTTTTCTGACTTTTCCTTCTCACTTCCCATGGTCTAGATCTTATTTACATCACTCCAATCTAGTTGCATACATCTCCACTTGTCAAAATGTTCACTAAGCTTCTGTTCTCCTTCTCTATGAATGTATGACCTTAGCATGTCCCTCCATTCCTTTTTATTTCTAATAATTCAATACAATCCTCTATAAGCTGATTCACTTACTTTTCACCCTCCAAAATAATCTATTTTTTCTTTTATCTTTTCATTTATTTTCTCACATTTACAATACCAAATAAGGAATTCCTTTCTTATTTTCTGTTCAAAGTCTTAAGATCTACAAAACCTCTCTTTTAAACTATCCTCCTCTCTCTTCTTATATTCCTTTCTCTCATCTGGATCATCATCTAGTTAAAATTATCTTTGGAGATTTGTGCATAAAGCATTACTTCATCTATTTTCTGCCAGTTAATCCTCTAATTACATCTTCCTTCACATCCATTCTATTTAGTTTATTGCATCTGTCATCTACACAATGCACTGTCTCTGGCAGTTTTCCTTTAAGAACTTTTATAACTTAGCTTTCGTGTGCTGGTCTCTTTTAGCTGTATGCAGGGAGAAAGATCATGAGTTATATTGTATGGCAGGGACACAGAGAAGGGAAATACTCTCCTCCTAATTCCCACTCCCCTTTCTGGTTATTAGCAGACTGGGATTGTCACAACAATATTGAGCAGGAAAGGAAGGAAGCCATAGTCCAAAATAGTATCTTCAGAGGCTTATTAGGGGGAAGAAAGATCTCTCTTTTGGCAAACTCAGAGTTCAGGCAGCCCTTGGGATTATGGATCTGCAATATCTCACAAAGAAATAACATATCTAGTTTATGGAAGACTGCATCTTGCAGTTGTGAGAGGCAGAAGATTTCAAGTGGACTGTATCAATGTGTTTTTTTTGTCATGATCTTTCAGGTACGCAAAATTAAGTCTTTTTCTCCCAATAGGAAGGTATATCCAACTTAAAAAACAAACAAAACAAAACAAAAAGCAACACACACACACAAAACCAAACCAAACAAACAAACAAAAAACCCAAAAGACAAAGAACTACCAGAGTCAGTGAATGGTATATTAGTCATTTACGCATTTCAATCTTTATGCTGAGCTCACAGATTTCTTTTTATGTATTTATTTTTTTTCCTCCATCTTTGTTTCTGAATACGATTTAGCAAAGGTTACTAACTGAAACTGACCTAATCTGAGAAATAAAACTTTTGGATAGTTGCTGCAGTGCTCACATAGGAATGAATAGATATTTAAGCAAGAAGAACAGACCATGCTGCTTTGACTGTGTTGCCTCTTTTTACAATAATTGCATTCTACTGAAATATGTCAACTTATGTCCAACATGCATTCTCCGTAAGAATGTAGTATTTTTTTAAAATGGGAAATGCTCAGTAAAACGAAAGTGGTCTCAAAGCTTTCAGCTGGCAATAGTGTTCCACAACAGCAGCTTAGTGTATGTCAGTTGATCACCTCGCTGACAGCCAGGCTACATGTCAAAAATATCACAGTACTCAGCTACTTGTAACAGATATTTCCTTCCACTTCTACCGTCTGCCACTTGTAGTCTTAACCCCGTTAAAATAGAAGATAATTTCTTTGCAATCATAAGCTGTAGAAATATTTATTTATTTATTTTAATGAACAGGCAAATAGCTCATGTTTTAACTACTGTGGATGAAAAAATATTATGTGCCTGGATGAATGTAACCCATTCATTGGTCAGCAGAGGCACAAGTTTACAGAGAAAATTGGATATTTGCCTGATGCCCCAGCTGCTGGATTTCAATATGAATCTGTGTGTTAGCTGACAGATGTGTAAAAACTCATGTAGGCACATGTACAGCTCCCTGTTAAAGCTGCTCTGCAGCAGAGGTTTGTGTGACTTATTACTTCCAGTATACAGACTGTGCTCTGCTTATGAGTGATTAGTTTCAGACAGAGGTATAGACAGGCAAGCATGCTGGACCAGAATTTCTCCCAGTCCACCTATTCTGGCACAGTACGTGAGCAGGATAATGTTGGCCTCTCAGACAAGTCAGTTAATCTGCTTGTGCTATAAAATGTTCATATTTGAGTCAGCTAAGGAATTTTACTTTATCCGCAGGCTGGGTTAGCTTTGCACCCTTTGGAAATGCTTTCCTTCCCACATTAACTGTGATAGCATGGAAGCGATTTAATTCATATTTACTGCCAGAAGTGCCAAGGCTGTGAGTTCACCCGTGTTCATCTTTTTCTTCTATAAAAGTAATGAAACAAACTTTCAGCTTAAGTTCCTTGTCATAATGCTGAGGGGCTCAAAGCAATCCAGGAACATCAATTCAGACCACTAATGGCTGTCACTGACAGTTCTGTTAAACATGCCTTGTTGCAAGAAGCTGGCACTAAGCATCTATACGCTGAATGAAATGGAAAATAGAGCCATATTATAAAGACAAATGCTTTTGTGTAAAGGAAACCTTAATCATGAGAGCACAATCTGGCCTGTGACTGTGTTACTTTTTTCATCCTAGTACTATGAGGAGATTGTCAAATTTTGACATTCTGTAAGGTCAACTATATTTTTTATTTCAAAATGAAGAAATGTGAAAGCAATAGAGGTAAGAGGCAACATATCCTAAACAGATCCAAAGAATTAGATTTATGCATGGTTCCACTACTGACATAGCCTATGACTTTATAGAAGGCTTTTCAAGCAAATATCTAAATGTAAAGTATGTTTAATGGTATTTCCCAATCACATCATATCAAAGTTCTCAGTTTCTGTAGTAACAACTACAGAAACTTTTCTCTGCTTTGCTGTCTCAGTGAAATACTGAAGGAAAAAATTCAGAAATAAATATTTAGGAGGAAACGTAATTCCAGGAAAAACAAGCAAGTTAATAAGTCTATATCTAAGTCTGACTTAGTTCTAATATATAAGCTTTTATTTTGATATACAATATCTAGTAAGGGGAAGTAATGCTAAATAAAGGGAACATATATATTTGTTGCAAAACTTTTTCCGTATTTTGAATCACATAGCCTTTATTCCTATTGTGGAATGGTATTCCCCAATTTGGTACTCCCACTAAAAAGAAAACCATGAGCTGCTTCCCTTCCTCCTCAAGTGAGAGAGATAAAAGACAGAGATCATAGGTTGAGATAAGAACAATTCAGTGGAAACTGCAATGAGATAACAAAAACAAACACTAACAGCAACAATCTTAATAACAAAAGTGTAGAAAAAGAAAGGATAATTTGCATGCAAAATGATCACAGAGGGCTCAAGGGTGACAATAAACAATGAGAGATGGCCTTCCCCCTTCTGTCACACCTTTCTTAACCCGAAGCCATGCCCTTCTTCTCAGGAGTGAGAGTCCCTTACTGCCACCCCAGTAATTGTGTGGGTGGTATAGAATAACAGCCTAGACACTCACACAGGGCTCCAGGCTTCACCTCCTCATGGATAGGGAAAAAAAAAATAACTCCTACTGTCTGAAACCAGAACAAGTCCAATGAGAAAAAGTACACAATTATTTTTACCCTCGTGCTTCATTAGTTCACAAATATGAAGACACATGCTCACACACATAAATCTAGGATTTCAAATAATTTCTTACTGTCTTAATATATTTCTGAAAGATCACTGATTCATATTGTCAGTGGAAAAATCAAACAGACTTAGCTGTTTGCAAAAGAATCACTATAACTGATATTTTTGTCAAGTTCTCTCTGCTGCTGCTTCAGCTGTCAAAGTCAGTGGTGCACTGCAACATTGAAGGTAATTTCTATTTCATTGTAAAAGCTGTTTTCCTCAATGTTTTGGCTTTTTTGTCTTTTGCCTTCTTTGTCTTTCTACTTGCCCCCATCCATCTAGTACCACTCATATGTCATTGACACACTCATGTTTACCACACCCCAGCAATTCGTATCCACCTATACGATATGCTTATAGCACAAATGCTGATGATGCATTATATGTGCAGCACTTTTTGTCGCAGTGACATTCCTCAACAAAGTACTGCCTAGGGGCAGCTGCTGGTTCAGAGTCACTCTCTCATGCAGCAATTATTCAATTCGATTACATGTTGATGATAAGCTATGAAAAAGCACTCATGCAGGTCCTTTTATTTACCAACAATTATGACATCCTTTTTTTTCCTTCTGTCATCTACAAATCCCATTGGGGACAAAAAAACCCAATCAACCAAAAAACAAACAAACAAACAAAAAAAAATCTCACAGGTTCTCAGAGTATTTGCATTAGATAATGGCTGTAAATGTATCTGTATTAGCCATAGTATTTCTAAAACAGAAGCTCAGAGAAAATGAAAGAAAGAGGGAAAGAGAGAAAATGATTGTATTCAGAAAGTCACATTCTCTAAATAACTTGTCCCTTGTGTTTTAAATTAATTTACAGAAGGAAGAATGATACAATGCATGCAGATCATATATTGATGAATTAACAAGATATCAAAGAATCTGAATAGAGTTCTGGTGGGTAAGATAAAGCTTAAAAATAACCCAGACAAAATACCTCAGTTATTTATCTAGTACCACTCTCTGTGTGTTAAAGTCAGGGAGAACTTCAAATACCCACTCTTTTTCATATAGTGACAGCATTCAGAACTATCAACTCTCTTGGTTTATGGATGTGTGAACTAGAATAAATGAAAAAACCCTTCAATTTATTAGAGACCCTTATGTCTTTTAAATTGGATTAAAAAAAAAGAGAGAGAAAACAAAATGGTGCAGATCTATAAAGTGATCTTTGATATTTAAATCAGTCTATATTGAAGATCCAAGAGAAAGGGAGAACTGTAACATAGTCAAATATGTTATATGTCAAATATAAAGTAAAGCATGTTAAAAACAGAAAAAAAAACCCAAACTCCCACATAAAACTAGTAGAGCCTTGAAGTGGTTCAGCACAGACAACAGAAAAACTTGCTTTAAACTACTGGGCTGGGTAAAAAGAGGTAGGTCTCATAAGTCTATTACAGAGTTCCAGGTTTTTTATGTAATGACAAGTAAAAGACCTAACAGTTTTATTTTAAGGGCTCATTAACCATTCAATATGTGATCAAATATGAAAATAATGTAAAGAAATACTTGTTCTTGAGTCAAGTAAAGTATAAGACCTTAAAAGCAGCTAGCTTATTAAGGGCGACTTCAAGCTAAAGTTGTCAATAAATAACCAGCCTTTTATATCAGTGAGCATATAATATTAAGGTTGAAGATGGGTTAAGTTTTTCCAGTCACAGGAAAATACCTTGCTTGTATAGCCTGTAATCCACTGTTTTTTATTTAATACACATAATTATGTGTATTAAATAAAAATAAGTCATCACTTTTGGCTAAAATCTCACTCTTACGTGTTGAGCAATATATAAGAAAAAATATATCAGTGCCGGGCTAATTCTTTTATGATGGAAGTCCATGGCTCCTAAAAGTCAAGGAAGGAAAACTTCTACAAGAATCAATAGCTCTTGGAATGGTAAAGTGATAAGAGTAATAGTAACAACAATAAGGATAAGGATAAGGATAAGGAAAGAATAAGAATAACAATAAGAATAACAATAACAATAGAAGGAATGCCCTTTGAATTAGGTGTCACGTTCATAAATATGTATATTTGAGTTAAAACTGCTTATCTCAATAAAGGTGTAGGTCAAGTTTTCAATATGCATTATGTGTAAGAGGGCCATGCAAAAAATTTGAGGAAGAAGATTACACAAACAAGGGAAGTATCTAAAATTTGGACAATTGCAAGGTTAATTCCAAGGGTCATCCACAAATTTACTCTTGAGTCCCAAACCTATGAAACAAAGAGATCCTGAACTGAAGCCCATAGTTACCACCTCTTTTATGGATATTTACAGAAGGCATCTATAAAATACCTAAGCAGCTTTCAGGTAAGCCATTTTGCCATCTAAACATCCTTAGTTGCTTTGGTTCTTCCTGTCTTTTTCGTAGCCTGATTGCAAGATAGAGTAGCTGCTCTGCCAAGCGAAAGAAAGGAAAACCATTAGTGAAATGTCACTCTGACCCCTTTCAAAGAATCAAAGACTTTTCAAAGATTGTCAGTTTTTGATTAAAGTAGTTTTTTTCCTCCTCTTGAAAGACCTGCAGCCATAGCACAGATAATGAACTGGTCCTGCTAGTGTGCATTAGCAACATTCAGTAATTTTGAGCTGGATACTGTCAGTACAAATGAACCAGTTATAAAAGCTCTATCAGCCAATTCAGTGTTCATATATATATATACATATATATATAAACAGGAAACAGGGACAAGGTAAGCAGGACCATGAAAAGTCATACAGTGTCAGAGTTAGATTCTATGGAAAGGAGTTACTTGATATATTTATGAAATTCATCACAAAACCACAAGGTCAGAGCATTTTTCCAAAAGACTAGAAATTAATGGTTTCTATAAATTCAGCTGTAAGAGTATTTTTATCTCACTGAAAAGGATGGAAAACCCCCTACATTTAAATCTAAGATGAATTACAGATTTTCTAGTGTCCTAGAAACTGTAAAGAGTTAGAATACTCTAAATTTAGAATTATATCACTAAACTTGTTGTTTTACTTTATACTGGAGAAAATTAACAAAGGTTTTCTTAGATGCCTATTGTTCATTTCATTAATTTGCTATTTAACAATACATGCATCAAATTCATTACCACTTGTAATTGTTTTTTAAATTACTTCCTAATTTTATTTTTTTAGGTGAAAGTTGCTTAAAATATGATTAAATATATATATTTTAATAAACTTGTAACTTATTGGTTTCATATGACCATTTTCAGATTAGAGTGCAAAAGATTCTTATTTATTCTGATTTACATAGTAGAGTGCACATTATTTATCTTCAGCTCTTCACAAAGTAATATGTGTATAATGGTACTCTTAAATAAAGTGCAATCTTCATTTTTTAAAGGGTTTTTTTGGAACAAAACCTAACAAGGAATATGAAAGGAACTTAGTTGAATGTTTGTTCCTAAATTTATTTTTTTTTAAAGACATAATTAAACATGATTTTTGAACTGCAATCTTGGGGGGAAAAAATAAAAGACTGATTTAAGTAATAATAATAATTTCTGATGCACTTTTTTTGTTCAAGTTAATCTAAATCATAAAAAAAAAGATTTTGGAATACCTTTTGAATGGTTTTGGAATACAAACAGAAAATAGTAAAATAGTCAACAAACTCTTTCAAGACTCTATACCTTCTAGGTGATTTCATGGTCTATAGAGAGCCATCCAAGATCCCAGAGTCACCTGCTTCTGCAGCTTCATGCGTAGTTACAACTCATTATAGTTCATAGGCATTTACATGCTATGGGGAGACATGCACTGCTGAGCCAACAGGCTTTGGAGAATCTGACAGAGGCCTAACAGAGAAAAACTACACCCAAAGTGTTTAGATGGATAAAGAGTGAAAAAGAACAAGCTTTGCACAATTATGATCAATCCATGTGGCTGAAACCCCTCATCTCAGGCTATACTACTTTGTTTAGGGAAACAGATAAATTTGACTAAGTGAACTTTGTATCATGATGCCTATGCAATAAGTATCTTCATGCTATATGTATATGTCTTCATACCTGATAGTCTATCTGAAATGTTAATTTCTCCTGCAGAAAGTAAGAGGTATAATCTCCAAATATTTTTCATTAATACAGTTTATCATTATATATGATATTTTAAGTTGTTCTTTGCAAGAATTGTGACAAAATACTTGTTAAAGGAAAGGGTCATCACATTCACTATAGCAAAGAAATAATTTACTTGATAAAACTCAGCTTCAAAGGGTTTGGAACAGAACTAGCTAAATATAGATTTCTTTTAAATGAAAAAAAAAAAACCAGTTTTCTCAGTCTTTTGTACTACCAGCACTTCTGTGTCTAATAGAATGAAAACAAATATATACAATAACAACACAAAAATTTCTGTATTTAGCTACTCTATGTAAAATCTTGCCTTAAAACTTAAATACAGATTTTTAGTTTTATCTCATGCTAGACTGACAGTGAATATCAATCTTTAGAGTAATAAAACTCAAACTCAGCCCATCCTCAGGACCCTAGTCAGCTGTACTGCTGCCAGAAAATACAAAACTTATAGCAATAAGCACTTATTTTCGAAGTTTTGTGTGCAGCAACATTTTTTTTTACAGTTATTGCTTCTAGTATATTAGAAAACTACTTAGAAGCATAGAATTTGCATGCAATGCAATACAGCTAATGTTTGTTCCTTGTACTCTGCAGTTCAGTTTTCTTAAAATGTGGGGGTTTTGTCTATGTTGGTGTAAACCTCAGCATTTTGGAAAGTAGGAAGACTGTGAGATACCAAAACTCCAACATATAAACTATAAACCTATTATAAACTAAACCAACAAATACAGTTCCATCTTTTTTAACAAATGTTGTTAGTTGGTTTGGACTTAAAACACAAGTTTAAATATCTGGTCACATGTGGAAGCAGGAAAATCAGAAATTTAAAGAATGTGTTTTTACTAGAATGCTGAGGATAGTGGAAAGAGAGAGTAATTTTGTCCCGTTTAGGACAGTCTAGGGGAACAGTTCATCTGCAAAGGAAGCTGTAAGACTTTCTGAGTAAAAGGCAGGAAAACTATTTGTATTCTCCCAAGATAACTCTAAATCTACAGAAGATGCTTAAGACAGCTGAAGTACAGCTTTGTGTAAAGTTATAAACAATCTGAATAGTCTGTTGAAGACAGTCAAGAAAGGAATTGCAGAGAAATTTACAGAATTTGAGTATTTGAAATCTAAAAAATAAATACTGTTTAAGGAGCAGAACCAGCAGTACAAGATTCAGCACTCTGTTTTGCATTCAGCACTTGTGGTGTAACAAGTTCAGGCAGGAAGACCTAACTCATGTATAAAAGCAAGTGCAGTAATGTTTGAGCAGGGGAGTTAGGGCACTGAAAGGTAGCTCAGGTAAGGTTGATGACAGGGGAAAAAAACAACAACAACAAAAACAAAAAAAAACCCAAACAAACTAAAACCAACAACCAACCAACCAAACAAAAACACCAAACCACAAGAACCTCTTGAGTAAGACAATTTGTTTCAGATGGTTGCAAGATATGCTGAGACAGAGGTTTTGATCGGGATAGATTCCCAGTGTGCCCAATAGTCCATTCCCGATAAACCTCTTAGCTGGATGCTCCCTTTAGAGAAGAACTAGCACAACTGAGTAGGACACATCCTCTCAACTTTGATGGTCCTGAATATAAAAGAGTATAATTGCAAAAAAAAGGGATCATGTAATTACAGTGGCAGCTCACCCAGGCTGAGATCCAGCCAAGGTCGTGTTGCAGTCCTTCAGAACCCTGAACAGTGGAATCCATGTAAAGCAAGTAGTGGGGCTAGGAGGCTGGCATCCTAGAAACGCAGGAAGACACATTTCTTGTCAGGCCATTTTGAGAACAACTATTATTTTCTTAGATTGGGCGGTAGTGTAAGCAGTGCTAAATGAAAGTCTTGATGTAGGAAATAATGTGTCCCTCCGAACAGGTCCAGAAGATACTGAAAACATTTTTGAACTCACAAACTAAGTTGTTTTTCCTAGACTAGAAGCCCAAATAGATACTTGGTGCTGTTTCAGAATATAAAAGCAAGAGCAATTTCTCAATTGATACAAATGTCTGATTTTAGAATTTGTGATTGAAATACTGATTAACTCCCCTCATGCTGGTCTGACTACCTCAGGGAGATATTCATACTCTTTAAATGAATACAGGGAGAAACATTTACACCACCAGTTGATCCACTTGACTTTTGACCGCTTTTTAAAATTTGGCCACACTCTGATCTTCTCTGTGGTGAGATAATGTCAGCTTTGGTATGGCTGTGGTTAGTCAAACCTTGGTTTATTCCCTGAGCTTTATAGACATATCATCCTTGACCATGTTCTCTGAGCTTTCTTCAATTTTAGGGGTCTATTTGTCAGTCACACACTGGAGCAAATTATAAGACACACCATTAGTCTTACAAATGACAGCGAACAAAACAGTATTATTGCCATATCTCAGTCATCAATTAGACATCAACTTCTGAATCTAGTCATTAGCAGGGAGCAGGTATTTACAGATATGTGAACTTTGTTCAGAAACTGGTCAGTTTCTGCGCCATCTGTTGTCATCACAAACTGGTGATGTTTTTATAGATTCTGACAGTGATGACTACCAAATATGCTTCACACAGATGGATAAATGAGTTGGTAATTACTGAAGTCAAATACGTATCTATTAGGACATCACAGATAAATGCAAATGTTGCTGTTAATGAAGAGCACAGGTTCAACATGTAAAAGCCCTAATTTTATGTATTTAAATTTAGGAATACAGTAGAGTGGTAATAAAGCAATGCTTTCTAGCAAAATTTATGTACAATAAGTTTTCATACCATTGAAAAATTGTTTTCCTTCAGGTAGTTATTGAGCACTAACATTTAAATTCTCAAATTGAGAGTTGCAAAAAAAATTATTGGATGTTATATAACCTACCCAAACAAAGATAAAGTGAAATGCAAATCCCAGCCGCTGAGAAAATAGTTTTGATTGTCTGCAATAGCTAACATAATTTCCAATACAATATTTTGCAATTTAGTAGTTCTTAAAAAGTTACAAACTAGCACTCTTAGTAAGGTTTAATTACTAGTACAACAGAATATTTTTTAAGTCCAGGACAGTTAATGCCCAGCAGATTTACCTCCTTAAAGGGCAGGTGTGGTAGTCAACTGTTCCACTTAAAAGACTAGGTTTTTCACAGTAGTTCAGAGTTTTTCACATGTGTTGGCATGGGATCTGCAAAGGCAAGTAGCTTAACAAGGAAGGTTTGGTGATTTTACTGAAAAATTTCAGCAGCCAAAATTTATGAGACATGGAATTTTTAAGACATTGTAACTCAGGACTGTAGTTAAACATTAACCACCAAAATAGCTGAAGTAGCATCTCCTGCACGGGTAAGAAGTTTCAAAGAAGGCTTTGAGGTTTCCTTTAGTCTTCAGAATTCTCAGAAACCCTGAAAATACAGATGCAGGATTCTGACAATTCTGATCCTGTTCTAAATAGCCTTCATTGAGAAAAAGAAAGACATAGGAACCAGACCTGCAGCCACACTACTGCATCTAGAGACTGAGCAATCATGCCTGAATACATTTAGGCATTTATGTCATTTTTTTAAATTAACAGCTTGATGGAAAAAATACAGATTACTAATCTCTCAAAGCACATTCCTGTGGTGGAATAGATACACAAGCTCTATAAGCACTTTGAAAATCTACAGTATTCTTCCAAGCAGAATGAGTTACATTGTAAGAACCAATTATATGTATGAGTTTCTCATATTGTGGTGACTTCCACATAGATATATTAAATCTGGTACAGCTGGGGTTTTTCAGCTTGGAGATGACAAGGCTCCAGGGAGACGTTATAGTAGCATTCCAGTACCTACAGGGAGATTCTCAATAAATCTCCCTGGAACATTTTACACAGAGAGATAGGACAAGGAAGAATAATTTTAAACTAAAAAGGGAGAGACATAGATTCGATGTTAAGAAGAAATTCTTAACTATGAGAGTGGTGAGATGCTGGAACAGGTTGCCCAGAGAAGTTGCCTATATCCCATCCCTGGAAGTGTTCAAGGTCAGGTTGGATGGGGCCTGAGCAACCTGATCTAATGAGTGGAATCTCTGTCCGTAGTGGAGTGTGGCAGGGGTTGGAACTAGATATGTAAGATTCCTTTGAATCCAAGCCATTTTAACATTCTATGATTCTTTTGATTCTATCCTAATGTAAGAACATTACATATACCATAGTTAGGTTTGGGAAAAATAATTGAAGTGGTGCTGCTATGTTGGCATAATTTTGGTGCATGACAAAAGGCCGTATAAATGTTTTTAAAATAGCGGGTGGGTTCCCATGTTAGATGCACTTTTAAATCTTTTTCTAATATATGCTCTTCACATTTTACGTTATTTTTCTCAAATCTCTGCAAACCTCTTCATCTTGGTTTCATAGTCTCTCATTCCAACTATGATTCCTCCTCAAAAAAGCTGCTTGGAACTTAGTGCCCTGCAGTTCTGATGCCTTGGTAAACATGGCAAGGGCTCTAGTGTGTGGCATCTGGTATGTTTCTGAGAGATTTAGTCCAGCCTACTTTAAAAGAACATTGACTTTCATGATTGCTTCAGATTTTTCAGCTGTGCCCTGATTGCCTGCAGTTAGATACAATGAAATTCTTTCTCATTAACTGATTTTTGGTCTTTTTATTAGATCTACATATTTATTCAGTTTGTTATTCCAAGATGTTTTAGGAAAACAACACACTAAACCCCTAAGATGTACTCTAAACAAATGTCCATCAACATACACTGTGGAATTTTATGTATTAGAAATTGCTGGCCTTCAAGGTAAGAATTAGGTTAATTTCTGTAATTTAATTACCCTCTGTAGGTGAAGAACAAAGGTTTTCCATGTTATCTTGCTATGCATCTTTTCTTCATGCTCAGGTTAGAAACTCAACTGTTAGATTAAAAATTGCTCTAGTTTTTGTTTTACTTAAATGTCAGTCATGAAAATATTGAGTTTGACTGAAACTCACTTTGTAGGTTCCCTTTTATGAAAATTAAATTAATAGTTCTTTAGAAAATAATAACTGTAACATCCCTATGTTTAATTCAACCTTCTTATTATATACAATTATTTTATGTTCCAAATGCAATAACAGAATGAATAAATTCTTTTTATTTTTGGTACTAATTTTATAACCAGTCACAATGGAAATCACCTTTAGGCCTATCAGTACTCAAAACCTCCATATCGTATTTTGTTATTTAGCATTACCCTGGTATTTCCATTGTGGTTGCAATTAACCTTACTATTAAATAACAAGTGTAATCTAGCTCCACATCAAAATATCCTTTTCCTTTTCCAAACAATTACTATTACTTAGTAGTTTAAAATAGTAATGCAACTTTACAGGACTGAACTTGATTTGACCTTACTGTAGACATATGGTCACAATAATAAAAAAATTAAATATTAAAAAGAAAGTATTTTTAACATGCAGCTGTTTCATTTCAGTCTTTTCCATTCAGTAATTTCTGCCGCACCACCACGCGCAG
>WBMV01004632.1:134349-147957 GCA_013396655.1 Campylorhamphus procurvoides
CCCCCCCCCGCTCAATTTGCAGTATGTTAAACTTCATTAATAAACCATAAGTATAATGTTAACTTGGCATCCTTATCTCCTGTAGAAAGCTTCAAAATTAGGAATAAAATGCTACAGATGAAAGAAAAAGCTATTCTGTTTTCACAATATAATATGCCAAGTTCTGTGGCAAAGATACCAATAGACAGATCATCTGGGAATATTTCTGATATGATAGTCTGGCTTAAAAATGTTGGAATTAAAGTTATTGGAACTAATTTTGAATGATTTTCTTTCATAGGATCTTTTAAACAGAAGTATGAATTTTACATGTATTTTATTTCACATGGTTGCAGGAGACTATTGGGATTGCGCATTCCAGGTAGAAATATATTAAAAGTATTATTGAATGTAAATAAGTGGCCTGCCTAGAAGGAGAGGGTTGGGGTACTAAGATGCTATTAATACTCTACTTGTTCAATAAAGTATACGTATGTAAGTTACAAGAACTCTGTCAAGGGTACCAAATAGTTTTGTATCTATAAAGCTGCAATAACAGTTTATTGCATAATAGAATTTGAAGACTTGTAGCTTCAGTTGCAAGGATGGCCTTCAAAAAATTGCCCTCAGTCAATATTGCCCTCATACAGAATCTTCTTTTCATGACTTAGCAAGTTATTTATGATGTATAATTCCTTATCTGTATATCTGTGAATGTTTCATCATTCTTCAAAAAATTAAAGAAAATAAGACATATTGATATTGTCAGCATTTCTGAAAGTACAATGATGAGGACTGTAGATAGAAAAGAAATGGATGGCTCTCCTATTACAGGGGTTATATGTTAAGATAACACCTAGATATGAACTTAAAAAGACCTAGGGTGGAATTTAAAATCATGGAGTAGGTTTCCTTTAAAATGTATCAAGAGGAATATGAATTTATGGAATATAATTTATCCTTCCCTAAGGTGTGCAATTAAAGTACTTCTAAAAGTGTTTCTCACTCTCTCTGTTGACTATAAATTGGAACTTTTTTAACTAATTTGCATGCAGATGACTAAAAGAAATCTAAAGTTAAGTGAATTTAATTCCAGACCTCCCATCTAGTTTCATTATAAACCATAAAAAATAGAATTATTGAAGTGCATGTTTCACAATTTAGCATACAGAAGATGCACTCTATGCATTAAAAACTATGATGCATAGAATAATTCCTTCCTATGTGTCTGTAAGAAGTAGAGTCAATAATTAATTTCTCTATAATGAAAACAACCAGGCCAACCAGGCCAGGCATGGCTTAACACAAGTCAGCAACGTGCACTCACAACGCAGACAGCCAACTGTATCCTGGGCTGTATCAAAAGCAGCGTGGCCAGCAGGTCAAGAGAGGTGATTCTACCCTCTCTATTCTGCTCCTGTGAAACTCCACCTAGAGTACTGCATGCAACTCTGGTGCCTCCAACATAAGAAGGACATAGAACTGTTGGAGCAAGTCTAGAGGAGGGCCACAAAGTTGATAAGGGGACTTGAGTATCCCCTTATGAAAACAGGATGAAAGAGATCTTCAGCCTGGAGAACAGAAAGTTGTGTGGAGATCTCATAGAAGCCTACAAGAAAGCCAGAGAGGGACTCTTTATCAGGAACTGTAGTGATAGGACAAGGAGTGATGGGTTCAGACTGAAAGAGGGATAATAGATATACAGCATAATTTATTTACTGTTAAGGTGGTAAGGCTATGGAACAGGTTGCCCTAAGAAGCTGTGGGTGGCCCATCCCTGGAAGTGTTCAAGGCCAGGTTAGATGAGACTCTGAGCAACCTGGTCTGGTGGGAGGTGTCCCTGATGAAGACAGCAGATTTGAGACTAGATGATCTTTAAGGTCCCTTTGAACTCAAGCCATTCTATGATTCTATGAAATATATGTAAGTGGAGAAAATCATGAGAATATCAGTAGGTTAAATCAATGTAGGTTAATCAGAGGACCTCAATGAGACTGAGATAGGTTTAGTACCCAGAGCAGGAAATGTGATAACTGGTATTTATATCAAATTCTTACCAGTAAATCTTCTAAGGATACTCAGAAAATGCAGTGCTTTATTTTGCACTTTTACTACTCCAGATAAAGTGCACTAGTATTTACACTGTCTTTTCATTTTCAGATGTAATGTTTCATTTGTGGATATGATTGTATATAGGAAGTATTATAAAACACTCTCTTAACATGATTTGCACAATAAGAAGGCTCGTTACGGTTTATACATTTAATTTACACATGTTAGTGTTCCAGTTATATTGTCATAATTGTATCTGTTGTAGTATGATGCATTCATTCATACAAAGGTCTGTCATTTTATCACAAATATGTGCAAAGAAGTAAGTCCTAAAAAAGCATGACCTTAGAGAACTTTTCGCTAAATTGAGGCTAATATGCTTATTTTCAAAGTGCTATGGAACTTGTATATCTCTCTCTAGTTTTGTTCAAAGCATAAGTGGCAACCAGAATTCAGTTTCAGATCTAGGACCACTGCAAACAAACTGCAACTCTAGTACTATGTGAGCTGTACACTAATGCTGAAGTGCAGACTCTCCATGACATGCAGTATATGTGTAACAATGTGCAGTCTGTGATCCTCAGGTTGAAATGGCTGGCCACACTTTTTCATAGTTGTCACTACTCTGAGTTGAATACAGTTAATTTTACATAGGTAGAAAATAAACACATATTCAGGTTTTTTCAGTTTCCTCATTCAGTAAACAAAGAAGCAACGAAACAGTAAGACAAATCTTTAGATTTCTTATTATCTTCTGGAGCTTTTTTCAGATTATCTTCAGTATACAAGCAGCTTTATTCATTTATCTGTTATTATACTGTTCATCAAACTTAAAAAATATACCTGCTAAAGTTCAAAAGGAGAATGCTTCTCAAGATAAAAGCTGACAGTGTGTGATTCAGAGATTCTGTGCTTATTAGGAATATTAATAAATTTGATAACTTGTGTATGGTTACCAAGGTGATCCATTGGAATCTGATCACAATCTCTGGAAGAGAAAGTGTGTTGTTAAAATACAGAATGTCCACTTTTCTTGACCATTGCAAAGCAAAATGCAACTGGCTGTAAAAGTACTTCAGGATAAAATTGAAATTTTTGCCATTTTTGTAAGAACGAGGGTTTCATGTGTTTTGCCTTCTAAGCAAGCATTACCTGATTTATACTTTTATTCCAATGAATAGTAAAACTTTGCCATTTGGGCAGTGTTTAAACCTGATCCTGCACAGCTGAAAGTTGTTTACCATATTGAAGAAAACCCGATTGGATATACCAGTCAAAATTAAAAAATAATTGTAGTCTAAATCTACTTTTCCAAATTTAAAACAAGCATTTTTATTTTTACATTATTTTTACCATTATATCAAATATTTTCTGAATGTGTGAAGGATAAAGGAAAAGTTCTGTCTCACTGACTTGTCAGGGATATATTTCTAATGAAAATTATTCCAGAAGGAAAAGAAAATCCCTTTAAAAGAGAAGAAAAAGCTATGTTAGCAATAAAATTATCAGCTAACCATTTGGCACAGTAAATTGACACATTTTTCTAGATATTTCAAAAAATTTTTCTTAGAGTAATTTGCTTGTACTCACTGCTGGTAGCTGAAAAATTATACATACACACACACACACAGGCACACACACACACACAGACATATATATATATGAATGATGCATGTCCAAACTTTTGTTAAAAAAAATAAATAGTTTGTAGAATAATTTGTGTCATAGCATCATAGAATATCCAGGGTTGACAGGGATCCACAAGGATCATCAAAGTCCAATTCCTGGCCCTACAGGAATTCCTGGCCTACTCCAAAAGTTACACCATGTGCCTGACAGCAATGTCCAAATGCTTCTTGAACTCTGGAAGACTTGTTGCTGTAACCACTTCCTTGGAGAGCCTGTATATCCATGTGGATACTGTTGGAAAGTTTAAATAAAATTATAGTTTTTCACACATATTTCCAAAGTTTTCTTTTCTTGTTTTCTTTTTATTTTCTCTCTCAGAACTAGTTTTCAACCATTAGTTTTCCACAAATCAGTGCTAATCTATGATGCCTCACTTCATTACTGTGTAGATAAGGATCACTAAACTATCAACACTAATCTTTAAAAGGTCTCAAAACTTTGAACTATGGTTTGTGTTTTCAGGTGAGTGAACTGATTGGCATTGAAAGTAATATCAAAATGAAGAATCTATATACCAAAGAGAACATTAGCAAATTTCAAATATTTGCTTCTTGGGATTTTCCAATAGACTAGACAGCCAACCAATACCTTTTTCAGTGGATGTTCAGATGCTTTTGCAAAATCTTCTCTCCATGTAACAATATCTCTAACTGTATACATTCAAGTAAAACTCAAACATATAATTTAGAAAATGTATTTCTAAGGAAATGTTATTTTTACTCTAAAGATGTCAGATCTGTTTCTTTTGCAAAAGACAGGAACATTCTGATATTGGTAAAGACTAACATTGGTAAAGACTGAAACTGCATTTTCAAGACTGTTACTGTACTTTCAAAACTCAAGGCACAATAAGGCAGTTGATTATTAAGAATGTTTGTGGAAAAGAACAGAGAGAAAAACTTTTCAATGAAAGCACACAGTCCAGTTACATATTCTTTGATTTAAACATGAATTTAAATGTATAGTTTCATATATGCTGTTTTTGCAGAGTGCTTTCACATTGTGAAAAGTGTAGCAAGCATGAATTTCTTAGGGACAGTTTTCAAGCCCAACAAAATTGAGATGATAGACATGGGTACATCATTTAAGAGGCATAAACATTAAGGAGAAAGTTACCATAAATTACTGCAAAGTACGAAAATCTCACATTGGAACTATGGAATTTCTGTCACTGAATGCTCAATATTAAGTCAAAGCCATCAGAAATGTCATAAGCACAGTTGACGTTTAGGCAGGAGAATAAGTGACCTCTTAAAGTCAGTTTTTTATCATAAATCTACCTCAGTGTGACTAAAAATAAAATTCTCACATGGTTTGAGATGACAATTTTTTTAAAGTGACTTATGCTTTTCGGCACCACTGACTTCAGAATGATATTGCAGCTCCTGTTCCATTTTGCCCTCTAAGAAAATTTGACTTTGAAGCAAATCACACCGTTACAATTCAATAGTACCTTGATGTCTTGTTCTCACCTGATAAATAAGTACAAGCAGCAGGCAGACTATATACATATTACATTTATTTCAAGTAGCTTAATATTTAACTTATTGTCCCCATGGTATGTAAGATACACTTGAGCCGACAACCACGTGTCTCAACTTAGTGCTGCAAGAAATACTAGCTATTTTGAATACAAGTTTGCTACATTTTCAGAAGGTACATTTATGTCTAAGCAAGCAATAGTTTGGGAGGTTTCTATATTGAACCTCCATTAAACTGCTACTGGGCATGGACAGAAGTCACCTGTCAGAAACATGCCATTTTTGCTATCTGTATGTTCACAAAGTTTTCTTTGTAGTGTTTAGCCCAGTATTAACTTTGACTGGTTCATAACTTTTTCCCTGTCATAGCATGAAGTACAGTAGGGTAAAACTTTGAGGAAAAACTGGTAGAATCATGGAAGTTAGGGGTATTTGTTCATGAATATTGCTTAGCTTATGCCTTAAGATTTCTTTGATCTTTTAATTAAGGATCAAAGACAATATTTTCACTATGGAAGATATAACGATAAAGAAATGTCTAAGCTAAAGAGACCCTTACATAACATAGATTGGAGTGAATATGAAATGAAATGTTGAATTTTAGTGATGATTATTTTTAGCAATCAAACAGTGCTATTTTGCTAAAAATTGACACTCTGTTCACCAAAAAGACAAAATTTTGCATTGTTCACAGAAATTCCATCTTGTAGCTCCTGAATCATGAAGTTCTTTATAAATGTAGGACCAAATAAAGTTATAGGTTAACTAACGCAAGATACTGTAGTTGGACAACAGAGGACAAATGAAGCTATTAGAAGAATGTCTGGACAGGCACTTCGTTTCTAAACAGCTTAAATAAATACTGTAATAAGATTAAATAGCTTATTCAATGCATTTATTTGGTGTCCTGATTTGGTAAATTGTTTTAGAGATTCATGACAGGCCATGGTCCATAAAATGTGTTATAAATGCTTTCTATTCAGTACCATGTTCAGCTTTGAGTAGAAGGAACATAAGACAGGTAATTCCCTTGACTTGCAGTGGGAGCAAGTATCTTTTGCTTAAGAGTGTTTGTCCATATATAGACACTAGGGCAATAGTAAAAAAAATTGCCCTAAGTTTGATGGTCAGTATAGCTTTTTCCAGTGTTACATAATAATAGGTAATGTAGTGAGTCTACTGTTCCACTGTCCTTCAGGAACTGGTTTTAAAATCTATAATTTCAATAATAATATAAAAGGACCAGTCAGTTTCCACAGTAAAAGTAAATATATGCCTTGAATTGCCACTTAGATAATGGCCCTTATAGCCCTTCATGATAAATGCGAAAGAATTCACATAGACATCTGCTGAGATGGTTTCAGCATCTTTCCAGAAAATTTTCTTTGATTTTTTTTCTAAAATGTAAGGACTCCACTGAAATGAAAAAAAAATTCACACGTCTTGATTTCACAGAGTAAACAGATCTATTTTGTGAAATGTGTATTTTGCCTGTCTCAAAACTGTAAGATTAGACCAATTCCATCAGTTCAAAAAACTTGAGAAACGAAAGACTTGACTGTCTTCTCATTATTCCTCTTACTCTTCTTATGTGTCAAAAAAGTTTTAGATTCTGGGAAAAAGTATATCTTTTATCCTAGTCTCCTTTTTTTACAGCCAAATTTTACATCTAAATAATATCACCCGTAACCTCTGAGTATCATCTCCCTACCGTTGTCCAAACCACACACATGATAAAACAAGTGGAAAGGGTAAAAATCTCAATCTGATGAAATAAGCAGAGAGGACTGAATTTCAGCTACAGTTTGATTCAACGCACCACACTTAATTCTTTACCTTAGTAACTACTCAACTGTAACACTATTTTTGATTACATAATATTTCAATTATTAATAGAGTGTCTGAGGATTAGAATTAAAAGCTTATCACTAAAATACAAAATATATGATGAGAATAGAATAAAAAATAATGTGGAATACAAAACAATTATTTTTGTTAGATTTTATTTTTTATTCTATGAATAATGTCTGAAGCCTCCTCTTTTGATTGAATTGGGCCCTTTGTATTCAGGTATCATCTTTTACCCATATTCCCCAATGCTTCTTGTATTCTTAAATCACATCTTGTTTTCTGTAGCTATATCACACTCATTCAGCTCTATAGGTGCTCTGTCTCATCTGTAGGATTTGTGATCTTTGTTTCATAGCTAATTATTTAAATAAGGATAATATAGAGTTTTATACACTTTAGTGTAAAAGTTCCCTTTTTTTGTGTCAACTATCTTAAATCATTCCAGAAGTCAAGACTTACCTGCACTAATGCTAGTAGGGAAAAAAAAAATAGGATTGCACAATAAGATACTTCAGATGGTAAATTTTATACACACATGGGAAGTCCTTTATACAATAAGTGGCATAGAAGCTTAATTATTAATAAGGAGAAAGACAGTATTCCCTAAGTCCTTCTTTGGAACTTTGGCACAGAGGCAATTAATTGCCTTAGAGAGGGCTCTGACTGTACTCTTTACAGCTTGGTTCAATCACACATACATGCTTCTTATCTGTGACTGGGGGAAAAACTTTTAAAAGTTTTCACTATGTTGGTAGTTTTTTTTCTTTTTGCCTCAGTCCATTGTACAAGGGGTCTAGTAAGAAAAAGGTTAAAAATGTTCTAAAATTCTCGTGTCGTTTTGTTATAAATAACTTTCAATTCTTGAAAAATTTAGATCTCAGTAAGATCACCAGTTCCATATAATTGTAGTAGCTACAACCAAGCTATCCTAGAAAGAAAGCCATATGATTAGTCAAAATAGTAATAATCAATAAGCACAAATGTTACAAACAAGTCCTAAACATAATTCTTAATTTGACATGTTGACTGTATGACTGTCCAAATACTTGCTGGTGAATAAGAGAAAAAGGATGAACCTCTTGAGGTTATATGAGTTATAGGAGAAAGAGATACGTATTTGCATTTGCAGACACAGTTTTAGAATTTAAGAGCCTACCAGAAATTTCTTTGATCAGCCTTATATTTAAAATTTAGTGTTCATTCATAATCATCTGACAGAGCTGATCAAATAGGATGCATATATATTTAAAATAAGTAGGCTAAATTTGTTCAGTTTCACAAAATATTTAATGTTGTCTCACTTTCTTACTTTTTCAGCAAGATGAATTATTTTCCTTAAAACAAATTTTCTAATCTCATTTCCTTTATTTTTTATTTTGTATTCGCGATAACTCAGGTAGGATTTTTCTTCCCTGTAAATAGAAGAGAAAAAGGTGCTTCTCTGCATAACAGCATGAACATGTTAGCACATGTCTAATAATCATGAAAGGCTAAACAAAATAGAAAATGTCTGACAAGGATAATAACAGGACAGAAAAAATCCCTTATTTAAATACAGAGTTCCCATTGCAACTATTATTTTGCTCTAATACGCATACACAGTATATACAAGTAGTAGCCTGAAAAACAAAATTTGAAAATATGTTTGATATGTAGTCTTTAAATTCTCACTTATAGTGTGGGACTACTATTGTTCCCAGAAGGAAATATAAGCCTTTCTTTAGCATGACTCTACTTGTTTCATTAATTCCCCTTTAGGCTTGCAATGGCTGGCACTGTCAGAGAATCACAGAATATGCTGAGTTGGAAGGGACCCAGAAGGGTCATCGAGTCCAACCCCTAGACCTTCACAGGACCATCCCCAAGAGTCACACCATGTATATGACAGTGCTGTCCAAACACTTCTTCAACTCTGTCAGACTTGGTGCTGTGATCACTGTCCTGGGGAGCCTGTTCCAGTGCACAGTCAACTTCTGGGTGAAGAACCTTTTTTAAAATCCAACCTAAACCTCCCCTGACACAACTTCCGGCCCTTCCCTCACGTCCTGTCACTCATCACCACAGAGAAGAGGCCAGTGCTTGGTCCGCCTCTCCTCTCACAAGGAAGTTGTAACTGTGATGAGGTCTCCCATCAGTCTCCTCCAGGCTGAACAGACCAAGTGACCTCAGCCACCCCTCATATGGCTTCCCCTCAAGGCCTTTCACTACCTTTGAACCCTCTCTAAGAGCTTAATATCTTATATTGCAGTGCCCAAAACTGCTCACAATATTCAAGGTGAGGCCACACCATTAAGGTGGAATTGGTTGTAAGGGATCAGGATTTTAATTCAGCAGTACTTTGAGGAAATTGAAGAGTTTTCTTACAAGATTAGCACAACCAAATTCATTAGGAAGTAACTTAAAAAAAGTCTCATACCTTTGGTCATCTAAACCATTTTGGCATTTACTAAACCACTAATTGCATGCAGCAATATTATGTCTCCTAAAGGCAATATTGTAATGTTTTTCACTTTGAGAAAGTCTATGACCTTCGGAGAGGTTTTTTTTTCCTGAAGTGATATCCCATCCTTGTTGAAGTTATTTGTTTTTGCTGGAGAGGGATTAGTCTTTAGCTGAAATGAGGATCACATGGAGCCAGGTCAACAACACTGAGGATGACTGACTTATATTAATAAAAAGATCTTTTGTACCAATCCACCTAGTAAGGCAACAAGGTGCTGACATTCAGGAAATGTAGCAATTAGTGACAAAATAAAATTATTTGGATGATATACATCCTGAAGGTATTGTGGTTCGTTGTATCATAAATAATGCAGTTCATATTATCCCTCCTGTGTTTCTGCAGCATAGTGGAGCTAATAACGTGTAACTGATGGAATTACTAATAAAGGCTTATTAAAAATGGTTGTTCAGCAATCCTTTCCTCCCTTAGTTTTGACTTCCTGTGGCTGATGGTGTTGCACTTACAATTCCTGACCAGCTTATGTCTCTCTCTATCTTGTTTTGTAACATCCTCTTAACTGGTTATTTACGCCTGTTTGTTAGTAACTTGCCCTAATGAATTAAATCAAAAGGGTGTGATAATATGTGCTGAATGTTTTATACCCTAATTTAACAAGTTTTAAAACTGAAGAAGCACAAAATGAGCATCCTGTGGCAAAATGGTACAAAACTTCGCTTATCTCCTCTCCCTATTGTTTAATGTACTTGAACTAGAGGCCATCATAGCCTGAAGTGGTATTCTGTGTCTCCATGGACACAATGGGCAATGACTTCGACTTTTGCAAGGATTCAGAAACAGCTTTCGATAAATTTGCAAAGCTTTATTGTAGCACTTACCACAGTGGAACTTGCTTTGCAAGCATTCCTGGGGGCACCACTCTTTAACTGAAGAGGCTCTGCTGCAGTAAGGCAGAGCCAGGGAAGAAGAAGCCTCTGCATTAAGTACACCCTTATGAGGGAGGTACATAGCAGTCTCAAACCATATCCATTAGAATTCAAAAGGAAATTTCTTTCCCAAAATCTCACTGACATTAATCTTAAGATGCAGACAGTGACAGTTGTGAGAAAACTATTACTTTGTTAGTGGACAAGAAACGTCAGTGGATTTTCAAACTTCTGAAATGGAAATAAATTTTATGTGCAAGTAGTATAAATTTTTCTTTTGTTTTGAATGAGCTCATAAGCAATTTTGTTAAAACTTTCCTAAAAATATTTTAAATATGTAACTATGTTGTCACAATGTACAGGAGTGTTGGAAAACAGTTGCTCTACTGTTGTGATCATCTTGTATAGCTGCTTTCCTAAGCTTGAATAAGTGCAAATACATGTAAATGTGAATAAAGGCTATACTTGTAAAAATTTTCGCAGTTATGCATCAGAGATTGAATTACTATTCTAGCAATATGTCCACTCACAAGAACTGAATCATTCCTTCCTCTATACTAATGCTCTAGAAACAAACCAAACCAGATAAAATTAGACCAAACCCAAAGCTGTCAACCAACCAAGGAAAAAACAAGCAAACAAACCAACCAAACCAACAAACTAAAAAATCCACAGCACCCAACAAAACTCCAAAAGAGTAAATTCCTCAAAATGTTGTTGTTATCAATAGGTAAGGGCAATGAACAATTATAGTTAGAAATTCTGAATACATTTCAGGTGCCTTCATTTCATCTACATATACATCTGTGAATAAAAGACCTCCAAGACAATTGCATCGCCAGTGACATTTGGCTAGACTCTCATCAATGTTGTTAAACCAATACAATATATACCAAACTCAACAACAGGATCTGAAGGATGTCCGTTAAGCCACACTGTTCCCTTACATAGAGATATAATTAGAAGGAGCCAAGGTGTTTTCTGCATTTTCCTCCATTGCTTGTTTGAAAGAAACCAAAACATTATTTACTCCTGCAAATGTCTGTTTAGGATGCTACAATGAAGAAGTGAAGAGAACAGTGGGAAAGCATTGGAAGGAAATCATCATAAAAATTATGAGAGACTCATTGATTTGTGTTTAGTGAACAGCCTAGTTCTTTCCAACTTCATGTTACTTAACAAACACAAACTCACCAGATGGTAAATCAGAAAATCAGATAGATTATATTCAAACAAATGCAAAAGCACATTGAACAGTCATATCAAGAACAGCCACAATCTTAACTTTGCCAAAATGAAAATAAATCCAAGAAGGAAATCTCAAGACAAACTGAGTATCTATGAGAGACAGAGGCAAAGACTAGAAAGGAAGAAAAATGAGATTCACAAGAGAATTCAAGCTTCAATGCTTCAAGCCAGAGAGCAGGAAGCTAGCCAAAGAAGAATGCTAGAAAAAACACTAAGAAAAATAAAGAATGAAGAAAGGTGAAGAATAAGAAAGCAGATAAAACATTGCAAGACAAATGTGTCCTGTAATGTAAAAAGAGATATATGGAAATAGTTGGAAATGTGGAAAAATCCTGAAATTTTTCATTGATTTCAAAAGCTCCAAAGAAAGTATACTACCCATAAAACTTGAAGAAGAACAAACTGTGTTTAGTACAGTAAATTCTATGTAGAATGATTATTTTGAAGTCCTTGTTAGAAAAGTACTGCGAATTGTTTCTCCGTCATTAGTAAGAGTAAATTTTAAAGACAAATAATACACCACAGATATTTGATAGACCTTTAGTTTTATAAACTAATATGTCTGATAGAGTAGACTCACATTTTGTTACAACTTACTGTCATATGAAATCTTGAGAGTTAATGGTCTCAGAAAAACAACATAGCTGAACACGAAGACTAGCATCAAATGTATTTGCTTTCTCATTCTAACATTACTTCTAGCATCTACAGTATAAAGAAATAGAAATAAAAATATTGTTGATATTATGGAAACTACTGGGGTAGAAAAGTGGGAAATAAATTCTTCTTCAAAACCGAGGCTCAAAATTATGACAGTGCCTTGAAACACTAAAAGAGGAAAAATGTTTAATATGGTAGAACAGGTCACCAACCTCAGTGGAATTTGTAATGATGCATGGAAATCTCACAAATGCAGTAATAACAAAGTGAGAAAAATATGGATGGACACAAAAATTAACAGTAAAAATTCTTGCCAACACTGAAGTATTTCAACTCAAATATATTATACATGAATAAGAGTTTAAAAGGGTTTTGTAGAAAAAAGGACCCCTTTGAAACAACAGTTGAGTTACACCTTGCCTGCCTGGCAGCCTTTTTACATCATTCACAGATTTAGCCAATATTCCTCATTTTGAAACTAACAGCTTGAAACATCTCTGTGACATTTTCTCACTAACATTAGAGACAAATAAATCATAGAATCACAGAATATCCTGAGCTGAAAGGGACAGAACCCACAAGGATCATCAAAGTCCAACTCCTGTCCCTGCAGCGGCCCACCCCAAGAATCACAGCATGTGCCTGAGAGTAGTGTTCAAATGCTTCTTGAACTCTGATAGGGTGTTGAAATGCAGACAGCAACTAGAGAAATATATGTGCATTAAAGTATAGGCAGAGAGTCTACATTTCGTGCCCAAAGACTGTGTCAATTACTTTTCAGATGTGGGTGAAAATAAGTTAGATTTCAGGTCTATTTTTAGTTCGCCTTTTCAGGACTTAAAATACAAATAGATAGTTTGAAAAATGGTTAAATAAATTATGTCTGAGAAGTCAGTCATTGTACTTTAGCTCCGTAAACTTTAGACTTGGAAACTTTCCAATTGTTTTATGTTTTATGCAAATATTCCTTATTTCCAGTTCTAAAAATTTACTCTATAAAAAATACTGATGATGGCTATGCAATTCAGTTACTTCTGATGAGGTCATTAGATTTTCATGCTGTTTGTCCCAGGCCCATAAGGAATTGCATTCCCTTGGACTGAAGTCCCCTGCAGTTCCGTTTTGCTTTGTGTTACAGAAGAGTTACTGGCTTTCACTGTAACAATGACTGCATTTCAGTTGATAAATTGATCCCTGTTGTTACAATTTAAAAAGGCACTCAGTGTTTTATTAATAACTATTCTCTTTTTTTTTTTTTTTT
>WBMV01004632.1:147964-188159 GCA_013396655.1 Campylorhamphus procurvoides
TTTTTAGTAATTCTACTTGTATAGAGGTGCCATCATTTCACATTATGAACACACAAGAGTGAAGCTGGGACAGTGGTACATGCTCTGTGTTTAACACTTCAACTGTTGTGCCTCCTATCTAATCAGCCAGATTTTAAAGGGCTCACACACCGTTACTACAAAGAAAGAGTTTTATCTTCCAGCTGGCTTATCCTCCCAGTACTCTAGTTAGCTCTTGCTCATTTTTCAGTCTCTATCCCTTTGAAAGGTTTAGAGAAAACACTTCAAAGTGTTGTTTTTCAAAGATGTGGTACTTAAGATAAACTCCTCTCTAGTCTGACCCTCTCACATTTTCCCTCTTACAAATGTTCACATTCAGCTTTCTCTTCTCCAGTTTGCTGCTGTTACATGCAGTGACCAAGTGTTGTGCTGGTTTCCCAGATGCAATCAAAATATATTAGGGAAAAAGGGAAGAGGGGGGGAAAAAAGAAAAAAAAAGGAAAGGAAAAAAGGTACCATAATATTTCATTAATCTTCCTGCTTTAAAAAATTTCACAGTAGTTCAGTATTCAGTTTTATTCACAGTCTGCCTGTGAATAAGCAGATTGAACAAGAGGATTCAGTATTAAAGATGTGCTTCTCATGTATTAATTCATACAATAATTTACAAATTTTTCAAAATACCCTTAAAATAGATAAACATCTAATTTTTACTGAGTTTAAAGAGGACATAAGTATCAAGAAATATTCTGGTTATAGGAAATATCACGTATAACTGTAATTATCCCTGATTGTCATATGTCTGATTAGCAATTTTCCATTACACACATGTGCAACACAGATTGTCTTGCTCTTCCCCTAGGTTAAAAGGGGATTTTGTTAAAAAATATGTGAGCTGGTCCAGCTACAAATATACAAGTACTGTAAAAGTAGTCCACTAATATTCATGTAGCACATCATATCTTTGTTTTATTAAAAAACAAAACAAAAAAAAAACACCCTCAGCAGCAACAGAAACAGCCTTCTTCACAAACACAGCTACCAAGCACTCTGGCTGACAAACGATGCAATGACAAAAATTTGTTCTTCACCCTTGGTCTGCTTCATTTCTCCTTGAATTTCTCACCAGTTCAAGTGCATGGCCATTTAGATGACGTTTGCTGCAGGATTTGTGTCAGCCACAGCAGATGATTGAGATTGATAAACTATTCTGAAAAGTGCCTGATTAGGTGTGTTAGCTTTGTTAAAGAATCGGTGTTATGCAAAACATGTAGGTCATGTTGCCCCAGCCTGCTCTTTAGCATGCACTCAGAATTGGCACTGTGTCATCCCTGCCACCTGCTTATTTGTTGGCAGGACAGAACAAGATGATGTGTTTTGGCAAGCGGATGTCCAGCAACTGAATCACTGATGCAGTAATGAAGGCAAAAGGGAACGAATATTCATGAGAAAGCATCCCAGAGGGAAGATCCCTTGTGACTGCCAGTTTTACTAGTAAGTCATTCTATCCTACTTCCCCTCCTTATGTCATTTATGGTATCATGATAGTACCTCTGACTGGCTTCATGCACTCTTATAGATGATACATTTGAAAACTTTACTAGATTCGGAATGGTGTCAAATTAAACTGCTCCCTGGCTAACTTCCAGGTCATGCTTCTGAAGAGTGATATCTTGACTCAGTAGTTGTGTGGGACAGTTAAAGAAAGATATGTAGCAATGACAGAAAAACCACTGCCATTTTCATAGGATTTATAGCCTAGTATCACTGTGTTGTGTATCCTCATATATACTTATGCCAGAATAAAAAAAAAGAGCAGAAGTAAACCCTATCATAGAAACATGATTCCAAGAAAGAAATCTTGCCTTTTTAAATGTCTTTCATTCTGTAATTTGTTTTTCTTTAGGGAACCACATTATGATCTAAATAAATTGCTGAAATTATGGCCCTGATTCAGGAAAGCACTTCAGCACATATCTAACTCAAGCATGAACTTGGCATGCCCACTCCTGAGTGCTGGCTTGTGATGGTATTGCTGTAACTAAAGACAGAAAACCTACACCTTTTATTCAGTACACAGCAAAAGAAAAATTATGATAGCTCAACAAAATAAACAACCTTTTGCAAGTATATGCTCAGTATCATAAAATCTACTGTACAACTGAGTTAACAGCATTGCTTTTTCCCAGATTTTCTTTAACTTATCTTGAAATATCCCTGTTGCATTAGTGAGAACAAACTAGTTCCATTTAATGAATGCTAGCTACTACAGGTGCCTTTAAAGAAAAAAAAAATCAATCCATCTATTTAATTAAATAGGCAATTCAATTTAAAACCATCACCCCCACCCAATCTCCTTTTTTTAGAAGGAAATTGACCAAGAGCAATATAATGTGGCCAGGATAAGTAATAGTGTGAAAGATTGAAATTTTAATCATACCTTGCCTTAAAGCATTTAAATTTTCTCTCCAGCTAAGCAACTAGCAAGTAAATATTTATTTAAACTGTAACAGACCTATCAATGCTTCTAGGAAAAAATAGCAAAAAAGTCCACTACAATATATCTAATCAGGAGTCTTTTAGTGGTTTCTACCCTTGATGGGAAACAGATATCCAGGTTCACCATTACTCACTCTAGGCCACTATTATTTGTAAGAACTGGTTACCTTTGCCTTCTTCCCACTACCAGTGTTCAGTGCTGCAAGAAGTGCTATACAGAGAAGGAACTGAAGAAAGCTCAAGATTTTTTCTCCTTTTTATTCCTTCTTTAAGAATTAAGCAACTTAGCTTAATTCTTACACCAATGAAGTAGCTCCTTTTAGAGGAGGAACTGTCAGTGAGCTCTTTTTCCTAATTGAAGTAAAATAAGCTCAGTTTTGTTTCGCTTGCTTTTAAGAATTTTGAAGGAATAAAAGGCTTCTCACTGCAGAATCAGCAAACTAAACATATGTAAACTCCTCTTTCAGGTCTAACTACTTTCCAAGTATATTTTTCATGCTATCTAAATTTAAACAGCCTGAAGGTTCTCGGGCCCAGGAAGGATGCAGACGACCCAATATGGGTTACAGCAAGACTCCAACTTTATTAAAGAAACTTCTACACTTATACCATTTCTAACAGTACGTGCATTAAAATCATTGGTGCAGATAGATACAAGCAAATGCTAATTGGCTATTAATAAAAGGTGCTAAGTCCATGATCTCATCCAGCCTGTCTCTAGGTTCCCACAGCTCTGCAGGTGTTTATTTTAATGAGTACACAGGGCTTCAGCTAAGGCTAACTCCCTTTTTGCTCTCTCATGAGAAACTTACAAAGATAGCAGGCCCCCACAAGGCCAAAACTCCCTTGCTCTCTCTCACGAGAAACTTACAGGGCTAGCTGGTTCCCAACAGCAGCCAACAATATAATTTTAGTGAAATGGAACCCTGTCAAAAATGCAAAAGAAGAATTAAGTAGCAAGGAGAGATATAATTTTATAGAGTCTTCGAAGGCACAGTAAGTGTTCATAAAGGAAATACTGAAAAAAATTCTTAGATGGAATGATCTGAAGTCCATGTGACTGCTTCAGGCTGAATCCCTTAAACCTCTTCTCAGCAATAGCTTCCTTCTTATTGCAGAATGTTGTTTCCCCAATGTGACGTTTAAAATTTGGGGTTTTGACAGGACTATGAGGTAAAGGTCTTATCTGACTCATTAACTTGCCATGTTCCAGTCCCTGCTCTTAAGTTTAAAATTTCAGGATTAATGTGGCAGCAAAGTCCTAATAACAGCACAACGATTTATGGCCAAAGACTATTGAATAACTTCACATTTGAGTACACATTTGAGAAAATCCTTATAGATAATGTTGAAGAACATAAATACCATGAAATGTCTTGTATGTAAGGTTGTGCAAGAAAACAGCAGAATTCAAGATCAGAGTCTGATTTCAGCTGTGATGATATAATCCTATTTAATCCCATTAATTATTTTTTTGTAAACAACAATCAATTTCTGGATTTTTTTTTGTGTGTATGTGTGTTTGTGTGAGAGAGAGAGGTATATTTGATGCAAATGTTGTGTAGTTTTCTATCACTTTTTGTTCCAAAAATAGAAATTCTTGTAAGTAATGCAACATGAGTCTTGTAACTGCTTCCTGTAAAGGTCTAACTGGATCTGTCATCTGTCACTTCTTTATCCTTTTTATGAGACAATCAATAAAACTTGTCATGTTGTTCTTTTTATGGCTCACTGAGCTCTTATCAAATGCTCAGTGAACTATTGATTAATGGACAAACTGGGGACTATGAGCCTTTACTCACCTTGAAACACTGTTTCTGTGAACAGTAAGACATTAAAATACAGCTTTTCAGAGGTTTAATTCTAGGTTGTGAATCATACATGAAATTTTGGTTGTTTCATTTCAGCATCATCAGTTATTCATCTCAGAGTCTTCTGGCCTGTAAAATCTGCAGTTAAAAATCAAGTGCAAAACAGAATATTAGTGATTTATATGGTAAGTCAGGATGTTTTTGTTCAACTTAGATCACTGCAGAAATACAACTGGAATCTCTCAAAACATAAGTTTTATTTGTCTAAAAAGATTGCATATTGTCAAGTGGCAAAATGTTTTGGTTGTTTTGGGGTTTTTGTTGGGTTTTTTGGGGGAGTTTGTGGGGTTTTTTTCTTTGTTTGTTTGGGGAGGGCTTTTTTGTTGTGTTTTTTTTTCCTAAATCTGATTCCAAATTAAATAAAGCTACTTTAGTCTTCCCTGAGCAAAGAGAAACTGAAATTCTTATTTCTAAGCACAATTTTATTTTACTACTGGTACTTTTCTCCTCTCCACTCTTCCAGACTCCTGCATTCTTCATTAACCTCCCCATTTATGTTCTCAGCAAAGATTTCAACACTTTCTCTATGAGACTTCAATAATTTCACTGTAGCTGCTATTGAAGATAAATTCCAGTAGTTGTTAGCTTATATATTTATATATGGAAATTGGAGAGACCAGTGTTCTTCCCAGAACATACAAAATCTCAGGCTTTAGTTTTTGTACTTTTGCTTTTTCAGTGCACCATTTTTAATGTATCTTTTTGGTCAAACCAATAGTTAAAAAGCTTATTTCATTTCTGTATACATTTGCATATGATTGCACCCAAAAGCTCATAAGAAGGCTCTCTTTCCAGCATTTTTTTTCCTTTTGTGATGTGTGATGTCATAGTAAGGTTTAATCTGCCTATTTTTCTTTATTTTTAAAAAAAAATATTTTTATGCAATTAGTCTGCTTTCTTCTTTTTCAGTAAAGCTGCAGTATAGAGACACCTACTGGGAAATGAATGAACAGAAACAAATAATAATAATAAAATAATAATAATGCTAACTATAATGATAACAACACTAGCAATTATAACAATCATCCTTTTTTACAGTTTTCAAGATAGAAAATGTCAGCTAACCTTATTTATATTTAGTATTTTTAATTTCTACAGAAAACCTGTTATTTCAACACGGATGTTTAATTTGAATATTATTTGACTGATTATAGGACAGTTTAAACTACCCATGAAATTTCATCTCTTTCAACATATTTTGCCCTTTCAGTAGGTGTCAGAGAGAATTGTTGTGATTGGACACAGGAGTAAGAGATATTTTGTGCATATAAATACTTTTGTGTCAAGTTCTGTGCATTAATTTTAGAAGCTTAATTATTGAGGAATATCTAGTGCTAAATCTAATGATTCTATAAAGGAAAAAAAAGACAATATGACAAAAAAGAAGCTAGGGAACATATTACTGAAACCCATACTGAGTGCAATATCGATAGTTAAAGGTAAGGCTTTACTTCAATCTTATATTAAAATATTTTTCCTCACATTAGATCACAATCCCCCTATTAACCATATCTCTCAGCAAAGTCTTCATTAGTCAGAAAGCCAGGTTAATAAATTTGGCTAATAACTGTTTTATTATTGTGTAATGATTTTGTGCATTTTTTTACTCTATTCTGGAATTTCACAAGAAAATAGCTTCCTACTCTGTCTCAGAAGTCTACTGAGAATAAGTGCTGTAGCACTTGCTCCAAAACATTTGCAATGGTGTCTCCATGTACTTATGAGTTAATACATTCCTGGAAAAAGTCATTCTAGCAGTTAATATTTTATGAACAGTTTCCTAAAAAAAATTAATCTTATAAACAAGTTAATATGAAAATATTAAACAATTTTTTTTAATTTTTTTTTTTTTAAATTTGCCACCAGTGAGAACAAGTAACATTTTCCAAATGATCACACTCAGGAATAAATTCACAAAGTTACTTTTATGCTGCAATGTTTTGTATTATGAGTTCTTGTCTTGAGGCATCTTGATAATGGTGGAAATGACAGCACTGAATTAGCTTTTGCTTCAGAATGACAGCTGAGGGAGATTCACCCTTTACTTCAAGGAATTCAATCATATGTCATCCTTCCTCTTAGCTAAGGCTGATTTCCAGTCTGCAGGACAGTCTGATGCACTGGCCTCATGTATTCTTGGCTTTCTAAGGAGTCTAAGCTGGGCTGGGTAGGGCACTGTTCTTTAATGGAAGTGTCCAGATATTTTGTAAATCATTTAATCATGTCCTTTGTAGCATCTTCCAAAACTTATAAATATATCTTATACCTGTCATTAAGGCCCAGTAATGAGTGTATTGTGGAAGGGGAAGCTCCAGTTTGAACTTCTCTAGTTACTGTGCAAGGTGGGAATCTATTAGAATGTGTGGAAATTTGAGAGAGTGGCATGTGTAATTTGGTCTAGTAAGAATATTAGTAAAAGGAAATTTTCAAGTGTGAATAAACAAAAGTTCTCACTACAACTCCATGAAATAGTGTTATTTCTTGTGAAGAGCACAGTAAACATGGTGAATAATTAGTTTTCTAACACTGATTCCTGAATGAAACCTAACTGTGATGAAGATTTCTTCTCTGTATTAGCCATACTGTTAGCCATTACCCATCCTGAAACTATAACCTGTTTCGTTAACAATCACGTTAATGGAATAGTTCAGATATTTTGTAAACCATGTAATCATCACCCTTGTAACTACCTTCTAATATTTATATATATTACGCCCTGATGGCCTTTTGTTGCTTAATTTCTTAAGTTTTTTTTTCATCAGTGGATCCTCTCACTCCATTAATCCTTGATACCTAATAAATACCTATAGCAAAGATGATATCAATTGCATTACCCTAAGTCTCTGTGGTAAACTTGAGTCAAGACTAGAGCAAATAAATAATTTCTTGTCCAAAACAACACTTCTTGAAAAAATACTTTCTTACATAAAGAGAAATGTTATATTGTTGCATTAGAGAGTAATTTTCTTCAGTAATATTTGGTCTCTCTGTATAAATGAGTCAGGTGTTATTTATTTTACTTAAATAAAAAATACTTTATCAACTTTTTTTTTACTTGATAATGAGGTGATGAGGGGAGGAATTTTTTGCCTTTTACTTCATTCCTTTGCATGATACTTCACTATTTTTCTAGGCTGTACCTCTTTGATATCACTTTACCTACTACCAATTCATGTACAATTTTTGTCCCAGGTTGTGTTGACAGCTACAACATTACATTTATCTTACAGGCATCCTAAGTAGAAGCTTGAATTCAAAATGTATTTTTTGTCAACTTTAGTGTCTAATTTAAGTAAGTTCCCTAGGTAATGTCACTTATTCACATCTGTAGCCTAAGGCTGAACCTTAGATAGCAAGAAATGAAGGATACTTTTTATTCTCTTCTGTACCAGATGCCACTTCAGAAAGTCTGGATAACTACCACTTTAGCTCTAATATTATTCGCCAGCTCCTCTTCTCTCTCTTCTAACTGAGCGGGCACTCTGTTGCTTTTGTCCTCCAATAAAATGTACCATATATATAATAAAACATGACAATAAGACATTTCTGTGAAGTTTCTTCTTGTGGTGATGTGATTAAGAAGACCATAGAAAACATTATCTGAACAATAGTAGCTAACTGTTTTGAAAATTGTTTTGAATGTATCCTTACTTCTCTAAATTTGAGCTCCCAGTTTTATATTCTCTGACAGTATTTAGGAGTTAAACAGGTATCTGGCTTGCAACAGAGTGGTTAATGGCTATGTAAAAATGTCTTAGCACTGAGGGAACAATAGTTAACCCTGATAGTGGTGCCAGTTCTAACAGCGTTGTCACTTTGATTCCAGTACATTTCAAATCCAGCTTGAAAATTCCTACCTGAAATTAGTTTAATAATAATCATTTTAGGCACCCAAAAAGAATGGGACACTACTCCTCCTGACTGATTTTCAGTGGTGGTAGGTCTTAATGAGTAACCCGAAATAATTAGGAGAATAGACCCTGGAGCAGGCCGTCATGTAACATGAATACCTCTGTGTCAGTGTGGGTATTTCTTACGTCTGTGTTACTGTGTTCCCTTACGTTTTTCTTATATATGTATTAAATGCTCTAGCAATCAGATTAATATTCTGCCTAAACAAATGGTTCCTGGACTGCATTTGTGTAACCACAATGTCAAGTGAAATTTCTGTCCTTCATGATAGCAACATACATGGTGTAATTTTTTCTCAAAAGGCAGTAAGAAAACCAAAGTGCAGGTGAGCAACCTAACTCTATATAGTCATTTAAGACACAAACAAAATTCTTTATTATATTCTTGATCTCAACTAAGGTTCAAGTCGCTGAATTATTTGGAAATAAGTTATTTTGTCCACTGCAAAATCAACAAAGGAAAGTCATTTCCTGGGAGTAACCACATACAGTTATCTTGTTCTATCTCTGAAAGAAGATGAAAAATATATTTTTCTCCAATGTCAGCTAACACTTTAAATAAAAGTCAGTTCTAAACATAATGGGTGGTTGGGTTTGGGTTAAAACACTTAATAGAACTCACAAAATTGGTGGGCTTTTTCAGAAAAAAAAAAATCAACGCACAATTTTCCATGGTCTTTACTGACTAAGAATCCTTTCCACAGAATGGGGTGCAGGCACGGTGAGGGGTGGATATATGTGTGCAGGTGTCTGTAAATATACCAGCTCTTTAATTATTGAAGTATACAATTAGTGTATCTGGAATATAAAAAAAAGTGCTCAACATTTTCCAGGGAACTACATGTTTATTTTGACTCCAAACAAAGACATCATTTTATTCAAGGTAATGTGGGCATCCTAATGTGAGTAAAGTGACACATCTACTTAAGTGTTTCTATGGCTTTATGCATATAACTGCAGAAGCTGAACCAATTTCTTATCTGGCTTCAGCTTATCTGTTTTATTTACCAGCAGAATGGATTTGAAACTTATATATTCTTCTAAAATATAATAAAGTCAGAATATTTTTTATACCTCTGTCACTGGATTTCCATTTGCAATGGCATTAGTGATTGTGAATAATTCTTACTTTGAAGCAAAAAGAACAAGTAGGAAATAAGAGGAGTTATGAAATAAAGTACACAATTATTTTATTTTATCAATCCTTGCAGCAAATGATTCTGTACTGCAGAATTTTAACCATGACTTTACACCTGTCCTGGACCCTGCCGATGGAGCAGACTAGTATAACTGTATACACAAATACACATATATGTATTTTTAAGCTTTTCTTTTAGAATAGTTTCTCAGCATTATCCTCCATTTATCTCTGCAGTATTTTCTGTCCCTACTAAGTTTAGCAGAGAAAAATAAGCTTACTGGAACAAAGCAAACTTGTTTTCTAAGTCTAACTTGTTGAAAATAACTCCTGTTTTTCCATTGGATTGGCCTTGTGCTAATTATAACACATTAGGGAATACACACATAACATGCATAAAATATGTAAAAATATGCAATATAAATATTTTTCATATAGATCTCTCAAATATCTGGGAAAAAGTTCCTCAGAAGAGAAGAAAAAGCAATACTTGTCATGGTTCTTAATAATTCTATTTTCTGTTTTAATATCACAATTAGGAAATCCCAAAACTCAAAGCGGGATACAAGATAATATTGTGACTGATCACATTTCTTATATGATATTTGCAAGCTAAGGATTAATGTTGTGCTTGGGGTTTTGGCTTGGTATTTTTACCTGAAGGAAGAAAACTTCAGTTCATTGAGTCTGCCACACAAAAGGCACTTCAAGAAAGGCATATGCTCTGAAAAACAGAACTCAGTACTTTGTTCCTTTATTTTTATGTTAGATTCTTCTAACTATAATTTTATCCAAACCACACTTTTTAAAAGTTTTAAACATATAAGCAGATACATCACATCTTAAAACAGTAATAAATATATATTTTCATATTCATTCTAAGGTTGGATTGCTAAGACCCTCCACCATATCTTAGTAAGGAATTATGAAACAAATTCCCATTTTTACATGAATGTGTCAAATATCAGATTCAGCATGTCTTACTGAAGAGTGCCTCTCTGGGCTTTCCATTTCACGTGTGAGAATCCCAACAAATCAATACAAGTCTACATTTTTGAGACATTTCAGAGAATCAAGTAGGAGGGGATTGGCAGAGGTCTTGTAAAATTTTCGTGCATGTTCAATGTTATCTTCTATTACAACAAAACTACTGGACACATTTGAAATGAAATACTTCAGTGTTTGAAAATAAAAATTAAGCTAGAAGTGATTTGTGGAAAAAAATCCATTTTCTGACAGGTTTATTGAACATGTTGGCCTGTACCAACACAAGCTGTGTTTACACTGCAGTTCCAGTTGGGATTGTAGTTAACAATCCTAGCTCAGATCCAGATATTCCTACCTGCAGATTTATTTAGATGGGTATTCAAACTCTGTTTATAAGTTTAATAAATGTCTAGGAGTCACATCTGCTCATTTAAGCCTAAACAATACATGTGTGCCAGTGTATTTTTCTTAGAAACTATATAGATACTTCATTCTGAAGTATGCAATCTATAAAAGGTACAGCAAAATACATTTATTGGTACAAAAAATGTATTAATAACTGTTACATTTCTGTATGTTAAGTCTATATACACCTAATAGAATAGCTACATGTTCTCAAAGTAACTATCAAACTATAGAACATATATATAGCCCCCACATTAGTTATATCACATTAGAACTGTCTCCCTTTGCTAGTGACTTTTTATCATTATTTACACTTATTAATTGTCCACACATTAGACTTTTTGAGGCTTCTAATTATCTGCATAAGGAAATATATTTAAGATAATCACAGACTAATGTTTTTAAGTTATATTTGATGTATCTAACTTGACTAGTGACAATTGTTGTAAGAACAATTGATTTGCTGTAGTTTTAATGGACTAATTAACAAGTACCACAAAGAGGCAAGGGGCATCTTGTTTCTCTCTATCTGCAGGTATGCCATTCCCAATGCCATTCCTGTACAATTAGTTACACCATTCTTTACACAAAACAAAATCTCACATGATTAATAGAAAAAGGGTTTACATGGTATTTAAATCTTCTAGTTAACCATAAAGACCTTGAGTTTTTTTAAGAGGCAAGTAAGAAAACAATTGAAATTGCCAGTGGTACACAGAATGGATGAAAGGGATGCATTTATGTCTAGTGATACAACTGACATAAGTTGTATCACTGAGTCATAATCCTGAGTCAGCTCCTGAATTTAAAGGAAAAACAAGCCAAAATAATTTTAGAAGCACAAACCTTCAAAGCACCTGCAGTACACAACAGTTGACTGTATAGATAACTAATATTCCTAAGTGTTTTTCTCTCCAGTCAGTGCTTCCCAAGCAGTCAAAGTAGAGATTCACTTAGAGCCACAGTAAGCTCCAATGAAGAGGTATTCCAGTTAGCATTCAAGCTCATTAGCTACCAAATAAAGGATAGTCTTATTAGCATATTCCTTTATCTCATGGCAGCACTTCCCAACAGAACAAATGAATTCCTCTGGGGCATATGGCTACCATACCTTTACCAGTGTCTTATTTGAAATAGCTCATTTGGGGTCAGTTAGCTCTAAGCAACTGTTCATTGTACCACATTAGAATAAACTGAGACTGAAGGAGCAGCAACTGAAAAACAGACAAGATTTCATTGTAGGAAAAAAAAGTCAAAACAAAACAAAACAAAAACAAACAAACAAAAACAAAACAACAAAAAAAAAACCACAAAAAACCAAAAGTAACAAAATGTCCTATCTATAATAAGGCTGTGATTAAGCTGGACAGTACTTTAGAATTTCGGATTTTCAGAAGTAGATGGAAGAATCTACAGAAATTATGTCAGAATTGTGTTCTTTTGGGTGAAACTAGGTTATTTTCAACATCTTGATCCACCTTAGTTTTGACTCTAATACTTTCAGGTACCAAAATGCTGGTTTAGCCATAGTCAAACAAATCTAATGAAAAACAAGACCAAGTTAAAGAAAAATAAACAAATAAACAGACCAATATATGTGTGTGTGTGGATATATATATGTACATATATATAAAAAGTGCTGTCAGGCAGCCTCTGAGGCCTGGCTCTTTGTAATTCTTCTGCTGAGCTGACTGTGTTAGGAATTTCATGGTCAATTACAGGAGTCCACCAGTGGTAGGGCATTTTTGACTGCAGAAAGAATAAAAATGTTTGAAGAAATCAAGTTCTCTGTGGACTGCGCAATCAAACAGTGATTCATACTTTCTGATCCAAATAAACCCTTACTTTTTCCAGATTTAATTTTGTCTTAGCTTGAAAACTAATTTGTGTCACTTGCTTTAATTCCTTGCTGTGAGGAAGGGCAACAGAGTTGGAACATTCTCCCTTGGTTCTATTACTAAACAGTAGACCGTGGGAATAATATGGGGAGCAAGTCATCTTACAATCTCCATAATATGGGTGTAGTTTATAATGGCAGATGAGATACACAAGAACTAAGGTTCTTTATGTAAATAAATCTGGAATGAATTATGTAACAAATGCTCACTAGACGGAATTTTACAGCAATGGAGTGTTCATATTTCTGTCTTTTTTTGTTTTTTAATGATGAGCAATTTGTGCTGGAAACAAAGGCAAGGAAAATATGTGGGATGAATATTTAATCATTGTTTTTCTAGAAAGAAGCAAATAAATCATGATTTATAACATTGTCCAAAATTATGTCAAGATTTAAGGCTTGCTGAATAATATGAAAAATTCTAAATGTCAAAATGAAAAAAATCCAAACTCTCAAACACTTTACTTCTGTTGAACTATTATACAAATGTAACAAAACCAATTTTACAAATGCAACTAACAGTATTTAGTTAACAGTTTTCAATCATCTTTTGTAGCTGTTTGTATAGCATTCAAAATCAAACCTCTGTTCTTCCACTTTATTTAACAGGTCTCTTCAGGTTTTCTCAACCTATTTTTAGAAAATACAGTGAAGAAAATTGTTCTTTTACTTTTGTTCTAAAGAATTGTCAGTGGCCAAAGGCTAGTTATGTGGACAAGAATTAAGAACAGCTATGTCATACTACAAAGTCTCTAAGGCAGTCAGTTTGTTTTCTGACAGGATGCAGTCCAGTGACATTGTTCTACACATAATTTCTGCCTTAGTTACATATCTCCTGTTTGACCTCAATTCAGCAGAAAAGATAAGATGCTTTTCATCTATTTTTTAACATCTTCACTACTTGGTAGAAATAATGATAAACAAGTGATGCCAAAGTAGTCTCAATTCATTAAGCAAGCTGTCTCTGTGGTCCATAGAGGTAGGCACTTCCAGGGGGCAACTCCTGTCATCCTAAAATACATGGCAAATTTGCTGAGATGAATCATGTTTTGGAACATTGTTTTTCTTCCCTTTGGCTTAAGACAAACATATGACTAGCTTATAATGATTGTCTAATATATCAAATGGCCAGAGATTAATGAGATAAATCATATTTTCAATCTTTTTTTTCTGTAAATTTTGACCCTTCTGTTAAAAAGAGATATGAACTTGAGAGCTGTAAGAAGAGGAGCTTGAAGATTACTGTCCAAGTAGGTATTATTGCCTAAGGCAGACAGAAATCTAAATATAACTTTTAACATATACTGTCCTGAGCCTAGTCGGGACTCCTATTAAGTACTGTGATACAAGTAACAGTATCAACTACTCGGTCTTAAAAAGAAAACCAATTACAACTATTTAAATATGTCTCTACAGATCTAAATGACAATATTTAGATCAAATTTCTTTGGCAAACATTTAGCTACTAGACACTGCTTGGGGACACAGGCAGTTTAAAAACCTGTATCATTTAGGAACACCAGTTTGCCAAGAACACTGCTGAAGATTTGTTGAGAAAAGTACTGAGGCAATTTAAATGAGAATTTCAAGATATGAGATGGTTATAGCTCTAATTAAAGGGATAGTCAAGTTCTAGAGCTTGAACTGAAGTAGCAAAAGCAGTAGAATGTTAATTCATTTAGTTATACGTGACAATAACATGAAAATCTGACTACTCAGACAGCTGTCCAAATTACCACGTATATGAGCTACTCTCCTTTTTACAAAATCACATACATACATTCAGATTATGAGTCTGCAGGGGATTCTTCAAGCATGAGAAAATATCTGGGCAAATAGAAAAATTTCAGGATAGGGAAAAATTATCATCCTACCTCTGGGGAAAAATATATATACAAACTACTGAACACCAGAGCAGAAACACAGAGGTTTGGTGACTGAATACAAACTATAAAATCTATAAAGAGATCAGGACGACTACAGAAAGGCCCTGGAGCTAGCAGGAACCACCAGCACTAGAAGAAAAGCTTGATTTGTTTTTCCTTTCTCTTTGTAAAACCTTTTACAGTGCACTATTTAGTCCATTCAGAATCTTGCTGAATCTAACACCAGATTCTGTGCCAAACCAAGAAAGAGCATTTCATCAAGGTCTGTTTTGGTTTCTGAATATTATTTCTAAAATATGGGGGGAAAGACATAAACAACATATTATGCATTCCTTAACCATGCATTTGTAACACATTACGTTTTAAAATTCATTAGCTAACAGAGTGTTTGGGCAAACTTTCGTAACATTGCAGCAGGCAAACACAAGGAGATTGGCTACGTAAAAAAAAGGATAATAAAAAACAAAAGGTTTTTCTAAATTACTGCTGCTTGTGTCATTAAATTTCATATTGTGCATGTAATCTAAATACATCACTTTGTTCTGCATGACAAACAGAAGTGAGCATTCATACATTACTCAGCCACTTAATTAAGAGACTGGGATATTTGCAGTTAGCAGAAACTAATAAGGAAATCACATTTAAATTCAAATCACTCCTCAGGGTAGCTGTCTGCAACATAAGCAAAGCTTACCGGGTAGATGTTCCACCAAATGCTAAGCTAAAAGCTTAGTTTTACTGTATTTTTTAGAAAAGAATAATTCCATTTTTTAGTAAAGGTGAGAGAGTAAAACAAAGGAATGCTTTGAATTTTCAATTTATGTTTTATTCAGCTATTTTTACATTCCAATATGTCAGTTACTTTGTATAATGAAATAAGAATGTGATTATGGCTTTACTTGTACAAAAAAACAAAACCAAAACAAAAAACCCCACCACCATTCTATTACAAAATAAGATCTACAAACCAGTCATCTGAGCTTAACATTCACATGATATTTCAAGACATTTTGCAGGAATAAGTTCTATTGCAGACAGCAAGCAACCACCCTAGAAACCTTAATGAAATGTCTAAAAATCCATGTATTGGTACATTGTGAGCAATGTCGCAATTTCAAGAACTTATTAAATAAATGGAATTTACCTATCGGTTTTCTTCATTGCTACTCACCACTGAGTTGTTAATTTTGCATTTTATTTGGGGACACCAACTCTTAGGGAATTTTAGATTTTTGTTTTTCTATTATGAACCAAAAGTAAAGCAGTAAAGACAGGAGTAGAAAGTACAATTAAAATGTCATTAGCCAGAATATTGCCCTTGATAATGTGCAGATGACCCTGCCACCATCTTCACACCATTGCCAGGGTCCTCACAACAGTTCTTTTTTTTTTTTTTTTCACTTTTCCCTAGAGGACATTTGTTCAAAGGATCAATGGATACGCAATCTTATATGGAAAATATACCCCGAAAAAAAAGGGCCAGAAATATACTTTCAAAATACAGCTTGCTTATGGCATTTCAGAAATATATTTAATCAGTTTTATATTAACTGTTATCATGTTATTTAAAAATATTAAGGTAATGACTATTTCTTAAAAAAAAATGTGATTTATAAAATTTCAGGCCATTAGTCTCAAACATTAATATCTGAAAACTCACAGGAGAAATATGTTATTAATTATTTTTCTGCTTTAAAAGTTGCAAACAAGGCAAAAAAAAGTCAATAATTTTTTCATTAGAAATAAATTGGTTTAAAACAGAAAAATAAATTGCAGCAATTTTAAAAAAGGAGAAAACCACTAAAAAAACCAAACAAACCAAAAAGCCAGACCAAAGCTCAATATCTTTAATACAGATATTCAGCATGAGAAGAGTTCTCACATCATAAGTGTAAGCAACAGTAAATATTTAATGTTTCCCATAATGGTAAGGTGCTTCTGTATCACAACAGATACATTCTTGCACAGGATGCAGGTATCTTTAAGGGGGCTCTGAATGAGCTTAGTAAAAAACTGGTACACTTCAGTCATAGAAAGGTAGTGCTTCTAGCCTGGCACTGAATCACTGCTGTAAGCCATTACTATTCCACTCCTTGCTGCCAGTCCACTAGGCATGTGTTCCCTGTTGGCCATCTCATCCATACTTCAAGTATAACTGACAACATAAAATACCCTTTCTTCTGTGACCTTTCTACACTTCCACTAAGTTTAAATTTGTTTTGGCTTTTTTTTTTCTTACTCAAGTTATTTTCTCAATGCTTTTTCTACTCATCTGGATTTCAGCCATCAAGACACTTGTCTTCTATTTTGGAGTATTACATTTAAAGTACTCAGATTTGGAGGGGATTTTTAGATGTTTTTGGAACTTCAGTGTTGGTCATTTACAATTTTTAATGCATTTAGAAGGTATTTGCAACATATTATTGTTTTGACACTTTGCTTTATCATGTGTTTTCCTCAAAATTGTATTATCAGATTTTATTTTTATATGGCTTTTTAATAATTATACATCATATACGTATTTATTATCTATACACGCACACACACACACACATATCCACATATACTCACATACATACATATACATTTATGTGTATATATATATTTATTGTTTCTTTATAGTCACAATGGCCAAAGAAGATCCCTGACTCACAGTTTCTTGGAATGCTCTGGTGTCATATTGTATGACATTTTCAAGTATTAAATCTTTAATTCTCACATTGTTGGGGTTGCCTGTGCTGTGGTATGCAACTATGCAGTGAGATGGAACAATGCAGAAAAATTAGCACTAAATGTTAACCAGGTCTGCTCCATAATTAGTAGTTGCGCACTCAGCATTTATGAATGGCCTGACAAATGTAACATCACTCCAGCACTAAGCTGTTGCTTCCAGATTTGAGCTTTCATGACCATGTTTCATGACTCAAGGGTGCTCTTTTGTACAGTAGTGGTTGGAACCAGATTTCTGTATCCTGTTAAAATGCACTGTGCAAGCAAGCCTTCAAAGGATAGGGTTGTATTATTGTTCTTCCTTTGTTGACAAACAGAGTAAGAGAGAAATAAAAAAGTTAAAAATGCCTTTGGAAACACTCTTTTTCAGTCTTACACTTCCAGCACCTGTAAAAATTGCTTGTCTAATAGTGTTTGATAATAGTGAAATCAGTAACAGAACTGTGATTGTGTGCAAATTTGATTCAGAGCAAAGCTTAGAAGAACTACTTCAAATTCCAACACTTCTTAAACAGCTTTTTTCATATATCATAACCTGAAGAGATTAATGAGTCTGAAGTCAATTAAGGAAAAACTGTTCTAGAAGAAGTATTTTGTCAGTAACTTAGGAAGGATACATTCTGTAATCTGCTAACCTTGCTAAAACTGTGTAAGTAAACTAGGATTTTAGCTGTGTGAATTCTGTAAATCAGGTTTATTTTCCACCATTTAGTTTTTCTGCAACAACAAACAAAACACATCATAATACACCTTGAAAAGTCTTGAAGTGCAGTCTTGAAGCATATTTTCACATATAATGCTAAATACAGCCCAAACCACAAAAGATCATGACTGGTTGCACTTTTTCATTTTCTTTCTTTGGGCCTCCACCTACTTCAAAAGAAGTTGAGGATGTGCATCACCTTTTAGCCCAATAAAACAAATAACTCTTGAGGTATAAATAGACATTGGCTTGATGTTTTCCTTTCTTAGTGCTAAGTATTTTCAACCCCTTCTGACACTTGCCTTTTTTCTAGTGTAATATAAAAATGTGAAAAGCAAGTATTAGCTGTCTGAGAAACGAACTCTATCACCTGGAAAAGGAAAGAAAAATAAAAGAAAAAAGAGAGAATCTGCCTTATCATTTTCAGGTTTAAAGAAGCAGTATGTGGAGCATTATAGAAGGTACAATTGAGAAAAGAAAAAGTGTTTTATTACTTAGCTGATTGATTTTATTTGGAAGATCATAAAAAACTTGATATAGAAGAGGGGTGAACATTTCAGAAATAATTGGGAAGTGTATAATTCTTGCCACTGGCTGTGAGTTTCAACCTTGACCATGATGCTTTCATAGGCAAACTGGTATGCACATGGAAATTGTATTTTCACTGGTGTATAAAAATGGCAGTTCATTATATGAAGACACTTATTTTCTTCCATAGCACAGTATTGCTATGGAAGGAAGAGAGTCTGGAAAAAATGCTATTCATCAAGCAGTGGAAAGTAGCCACAGAACACAAAATGGAGGATGCAGCCTGAGCAATTTGCAACAGGTTGCATATCTATCTCTATCCAGAGAACACACAACCAGTTCTCAGATCCTACTGAATAAATCCTCTGGTTTATCTTTTGCTCCTAAATGCCTCCTTTGGGAATGAGGGGGTAGAGAGGGAGAATCCTTACAGCTCTTCCCCAGTATGTTGTTTAGTATAGCACAACTTATTTTCAGCTGCCATCCTCCTCAGGGAGCAGAAATGAACTTACCTCTGCTTACCAGGGAAACACCAGGATAAAAAACCTGTGACATGTACACTACCTCTGTAGCAGAGCACAACTAATTATAGGCACTCTTAATATGTGCCCCTAGCTTAAAAAATGCTTAAACTTTAGGTAGACACTGTTAAAAAAAATAGAAAGAAAAAAGCATATTTGAACAGGTAAAGACGATTAGCATATAATTAAATGACAATTCAGCTGCCTCTAAGTTGGTTCTATACACCAGTTTATCTCACACAGAAAAAAACAAACCCATGTCTACTAGGGTAGAGTCTGGCACTTCTTCACGAGGTTTTATGCGTTTCTACAATTTTTCCTGTGTATTCAAGTTAATGGAAGTACATGGATTGGGGCAGTCCCAAAGAGTAAATACAGGATGAGCAGAGGACAGGCCTGACTAGAAGGACTTGAAGGGATGTTGGTTGAAGAGAAGCTCCACATGAGCCATCACAGGGCACTTGCAGCCCAGAAAGTCAACCATGTCTGGGACTGCATCAAAAGAATCATGGCCAGCAGGTCTCATGAGGCTTGAGTTGGCCAAAGTCCAACTGGAATTTAGTCTGGCTACTGTCATAAAAGACAACAGAAACTGTTTATTCAGTGGTACTGAGGGTGCTGGCAGAAGAGCTCACCAAGACGCTTTCAATGAGCAGTCCTGGCTAATTGGAGATGTCCCAGTTGACTGGAGCTTAGCTAATATGGTGAACACAGTGGTGCTAAGTTAATGGTTGGACTTGATGGTCTTGACGTTCTTCTCCAATAATCAATATTCTCTATGATTCTTCATGTGGCACATGATGGTACTCAAGATAATCTGCTTCATGACCTTCCTCAGCATCAGGGTCATGATAACAGGCTTGAAGTTCCCCAGATTATCCTTATAGCCCTTCTTGTAGATGGTTGTTACATTAGCTAACTTCCAGTGAACTGGGACCATCATGCCTCCAGGTTTTTATGATACTATCCAGAACAATCTCTGAGGCTGCCTTTGCAAATGAAGTAATATTTCTAAGTAAAAACTGTGGTTTTTACTATACCCATGGGAAAAAAAAATCAAGAGAAGCTCTCCTGTGAAAGTGTATTTTGTGTGATCAATCTCTTTTAATAATATTTGCAATGTTTTCTTCTGAATCATTAATCTTTTGCAGTTACATGTAGCCTCCATACTGTATTTAGGCAAACAAAAATTAAATGTATTTCAAAATAAGGTTAATTAAAATATCTGAAAACCTGTGTTATGTATTAATGTGTAAAATTCTTAACAAAGAGCTTTTTGGTCTAGATATTAAATTAACAGCATACCTAGGTGTTCTATCACACTTTTCTGTACACATTTCTCAAAGGGCATGAATAGCATTTTCTTTATTTGTAGGTGAAAAAACTGAAACATAGAGACTGGCAGATGTCTACCAGGTAAAACTGAAGATTCAGTACTTCTTATATTTCTGAGGTTGCCCACTTTGGTCTACAGAGACTTATGGTAGTACAATGATTCTGTTTATCTCATGGAATGTCACCTGCAAAGTGCTGAGCATAAGTCACTTTTGGGTAAAAGATGTAATTGCAACCATGAACTCCAGCAAGACAACTGTCATGCATAAATTTAAGCCTAAAATGTAAAGTGTGTAGACCCACACGTTAATGATCTGTGTTTTATTTTATTCAGAAGACCAGCAAAATACCACTGTACTTCTGAGATGGCACAGAAGATCTTGGAACAGATTTTAATGATGTATTGATTATCTGCCTTGGATGATATTCAGACTGTACAGTTCTCAGATCTAGATAAAAGCCTTTGCCATTTAAAAATGAAAAAAAAAAAGTTTATTGCCCAGTTCCTTCTTCATTAGTTCAAATTTTACTGTTTCATTATTTTCTGACAAATAATAAAACACCCCTTTATTCTGGAGATTAGTAGGCAGCTTCAACATTATAGAATCAAAAGACGTAAGTACACAGATGTATTTCATATGTATTTATACCTGCCCTTAGGTTTCATTTATTGGAATGAATTAATTAAATTAATATTTTTATGTACCTCTATGTCTTTCTGCTGCATCACTTTGATTTTATAAATGCTTTTTCATTCATAAGTTCTATTACTGGACACTATATAAAGAGTTGCATTAAGGAAATGTTAAATAATTGTAATCAAACTCAGTGCCATGGTATCTTGAAGATTAAATTCCACTCATTTAAGGCTTCATAGATGGGAAAAATTTCCTTAGAAAAAATTTTCTTCCTTTCTAAATGATTAGTAATGGTGATAAACCCAAGTGATTTTCCCAAGTCCAGATAAACATGAGGAAAATTGTCCTCCTAAAACTGAATAACTAGTTGTTACAAAACTTAATATGATTTTCTATCATACACATTCAAGGACAGTATTTGGTCCTTGCTCAGGATAAACATGTGATGTAAATTGTGCCATTGTAATGTACATGTAACTGCAACATCCCAGCTGTTTTAGTGGTGTCCCTGTCTCAGTCAAATATTTTCAGGTGTGACAAATTATATGGTGGTTTTGCAAAGGAAAAATCATCCACATTCCTTCATCCACAAGGAATTAGTCTGTCATGAGGATTAGATCAAAAATAGGTCACCTTTCCTTAGCTGTGCTTTTCTTTTTAATCTGTGTTAAAATTAATTACACTCTCTGCAGCATTACCTCTACAAACTTGAGAAGATTTTGCACGAAAGAAAAGAGACAGATGAGGGGTTTTTTTCTGTAAATGGTCCTTTTTAGAGTGGGAAGTGAGAAAAATCTGTTCCAAATCTCATGTTTTAAAGCAATAACAACAAATGAGATGGGAGATGTAATGACAATTGACATTAGGAAGGCTGAGAAGCTCAACATTTTGCCTCAATTTTCAAAGGCAATTGTTCTTCACACATATCTTTAGTCCCTGAATCTCAAGGCAGGAACTTTGGAAATAAAGTCAAACCCATCACAGAATTCAAGGCCATCCAAGGAACCTGAACATGTACAAGTTTGTGGGACCTGATGAGATCCACCTCAGGGTCCTGACTACTTCAGGTCTGAAAAAAAAATAAATCAAGTGATTAACAGCATTGTCCAAATGCCTCTTAAACACTGACACATATCTCTGCCTGTGGCATGTATGTTGGACAAGAAGATATTTGAAGTCCCTTCTAAATCAAGCCATTCTATAAGTCTATGATTCAATAACTTTATTAGTTTATAAGTTAACAGAGTTAAAGAAATTGGCAAGAAACTCTTTAGTAGTGAGTTGCTGTAAGGTTTTGTTTAAAATAATGTCATCTAAGACAACCTTTCTTTTAAAATGAAAGTTGAGGACAATTTTAGTTCAGGGAAATGAGTAAGGACTTTTCATAATAAAATCATGAAATAAAATATTGTTCAGGTTGCCAGTCAGAGAAAGTTCACCACAGTCCACTGCCGTCTGAATCGTGTTATGGCTAGAATTATCAGTGTATCAAGCACACATCACAGCAACAGAATAGCTAAACTTTCAAATGCATAATGTATCCGAAGCATAACAGACATAAAAAATAGCGGAACATGTGTACATCTTAAATGGGGAAAAGGAAAGATGTTCAAAAGGATAGATCTTTAGATGTTCAATTTCTAAGATGATGCAGACTGAAAGTCTTTATTACTTTAGTGTTCTCTCATAGTCCATGTGAAAACAGGAAATGGGTTGTATTCCATTTGTTGTCAGCTACAACACACTGACACTTTTGACACTAATACTGCCTTTTGATAAAAAAAATAAAATAAAAAATTAAAAAATCTCAAAAATAAGAGTATACAGAAGTTATTTTACTTTCATGATGAGTTTGAGACACACCTGTAATTAAATAGAGAGCATTTTAGACTCCTATTATTTGTTTTAAATCTATACTGTCTATAAATGAAAGTACTTCAATCTCCAGGATAGTTTTTGGCCAGAAACTATCACCTCAAAAGTTAAATCAGAATGTTTGGCAAAGTCTTCAACTTCATCTAGATATTTTCAGTACCTGATTGATTACAGAACTAGTTACAGAAGACTTTCTAGCAGTTATAATCTCTATAAAACCTGATGAGAAAGTCCTTTTTTAAAACAAGTCAGAACCGCCTGATAAATTAGTCTGCTATGGACAGAGGAAGTAGTTTGCACATAAATTACAAATTTTTTTTCATCTATTATAAGTATTAGACATTACCAAAATTTCCAAATATATTTTTATTTTCTTGCAGTAGGATCTTTATAGAAATGATGGCCTTTACCCTGGTAAATCAATTTCATATTGCAAAGATAGGTCCATATAGTGAACATCCTGTATATTCATTTACATCCAATACCATCCTAAGTACTTTTACAATCTCTGTGAATATAGTGCGCAATGACCACCTTTCTTTCTTTTTTTTTTTTTTTTAATGGAGAACATTCACATGTTTATTGTACTAGAGTGCTTCTGAAAACAGTTCTGGAGGGTGTTCATGACTGCAGACTATGTTTTCTGTTACTTCTTTAAATGAAAGTGATCAATCAATATGCAGGTGATTCAAAACTCTACAGCAAGAAGGGTACAATAATGTATACAGACTTTTTTGGTTAATGTTAGTCTCTGTCATCACAATAACTTGATGCACTGCAAAGCAAAGCACATCTGAACCGGGTCCTACAGCTCTTATGTAATGGGCACTTCTGCTTTAGATGACTGATATACTCTTCACTATTGCAACAGCTGAAGCAAAACTTTCAATATAGCCTCCTATTTCATTTTGCATCTGATAAATTCACGTAGGCATTTTATAGTAGAGACTCTTAGTTTTAACATAACTAAACCTTAGTTAGTTTTCTTGCATAAGAAGCAGAACACTGTTAATTCTACCAGTTAAACAAGCACTTCTTATCCTTCTCAGAATCACATAACTTTACATTATCTTTTAAGTAGTCAACTTTGTCTTGTGCCCCTTGAAACTGAATTTGCCTTTATCTTCTTGAATCCAAAGAGATGGTATATTTTGGTGATTTCTCAGTGGCTTTTGCAGATAAGGGGTCCCCAGCCACAATATTCCTTGTTACAATGACTTGGAATTTGCTTAAAACCCCCCAAAACTAACATGAAATACTACAGATCCTTTAGTAAAAGGATCTTTGTTTTTGTGAAAACAAAGGAAAAAATCATTACTCTTGTTTTACTCATCAATGCACTGTTCCAGAATATTTAATGTAATGCGAGAATTGTGGAGATTGATTTGCAATACTGTTTCCCAGCTGAGCTGGGTTCCACAAGTGCACAACAAGCAACTCACAGGATATGTAATAATAAACTCTTCTGTAGGTGTTCTTGTACTGTGTGTAGTAGTGAACAAGTAGCAGCAGCAATCCCCAAGAACAAGTGTAAAAGCAGAACAACCCAGCACAGGCAATTTTCTTAGTGAGAGTTTCCTATGAAAAAGTTGGAATCACTGCCTATGATTCAGAGCTTTACAGTAGATCTTTCTGAAAGTTTGCAAAATGCTGAAAATGGGATCGTCTGCATTTTAATGGTCAGGAACTACTTTAACAAAATACCATTTAGACCTTCAAAGTATAGAATTTTACAGGAATAAACTTACTTTACAAAGCTGCACTTTCTGGGCTGTGCCTGTGGAGTCACAGAACTAGGCTTAGAATTATAACTTTGACCTCCAGTTGATGTAGTTGAATTTGGTCAGTATGTAGGCATCGACCAGAATTGTTCATTTGATGCAAAAGCCTTGTTAATTCAAAAAGAAAGGGTTACTGGGATTTGGCACTCTGCAGTAAGGAAGGGATGTTTTCACAGGTGTGTATTATTTTTCAGAGCTACAAGTACTCATGGCACTTTCACAAACAGGGAAAGTAGCTCCCTATTCTAAATTAGGGGGCAAGAGACAAGGGGGGAAAGAAGAAATCATTAAGAATAGATGATTATGGAAACTGAAGGAGGAGAAATCATGAAATCAGCTATTGTGCAATCATAATCTAATAATACCATATTATCAGCATTGCAGAGTGTTGTGTGGGTTTTTGTTTTTTTTTTTGGTTTGGGGGTTTGTGTTGTTTTTTTGTTTATTTTCATTAGGTTCTAAATTAATATGTAATAATAATTTCTTTATAAAGTAAAAGAATGGGGGAAAAATAGTGGAGAAGAAAAGTGGGAATTAATTGAAAGATATTTCTGGAAAATGATTCCATAAAAACAAGAAACTGAGTCACACAATCATTTCAGTCAGAAGAGACCTCTTGAGAAGGGAAGGGAAAAGGAAAGGAGAAAGTGAAGGAGAAGGGGAAGGAACAGTGGAAGAGTCACTCTAGAAGAAATCTGAATTTTTCTTTTAATCTGGTAGACTTTTAGGAACCCCTGAATTAGCTTGCTTTCTATAATAAATCCTATCAAACTGCAACTTCAATGATTTTAACACAAAAAAATGTCTAAACTACTCTCTCAGTCCCTTCTAATAGGGTAATATTGATTGTATTAGAAAATAGTCTTTATTTTACTGTTTCTTTTCCAGTCATTCCACACTGAGACATATTTGACAGACATAATATCTACATTTATTTCTTTTTTTTTCTATTTAGATGGTTAGCTGTAGCTGTCTTCAAATACAAAGGAATATTCCCTTAACAGAACATGCCAAAATAGCCCTTCTAGATGGACACTTTCAACACGGTATGTTGTTATATTCCCACATTTTTGTTTTGGATGGGGAAGAGTCAATTTCCTTAATAGTGGCTCCTATAGGGCTGTGCTTTGGATTTGTGTTGAAAACAGTGTTGATAATACAGGAGTGGTTTTCTTATTGCTGAGCAGGTCTTGTATAACATCAAGATCTTTTCTGCTCCTTGTACCATCCTGCCAACAAGGAGGCTGAGGCTGCAGAATAAGTTGGGAGAGGACACAGCCTGGGCAGTTGACCCCAACTGACCACACAGGTAGTCCACACCATATGGTGTCACACAGCATATAAAGATGGGGGAAGAAGGAGTAAGAGTGGAGGGGGGATGGATGCAGTGCTGGGGAAGGGAGACAGGACATTTGCAGTGAGGACATTTGTCTTCTCAAGCAACAATTACACGTGCTGGAGCTCTGCTGTCCTGGGAATGGCTGAACTGCTTGCCCATGGGAGGTGGTGAATGACTTGTTTTACTTTGCTTGCATTCACAGCTTTTGTTTTATCTATCAAACTGTCTTCATCTCAACTCACTTTCTCTCACTTTCACTGTTTTGATACTCTCCCTATTCTACCCAGGGAAGGGAATGAGTGAATGGCTGTGTGGTGCTTAGTTTTCAGCTGGACTTAAACCATGACAACCACACTTCATTTCTACCAAATTATAGAATGCCAGCCGTCAAACTGTAGCTGACTTTTAAATTCTATTTATATCTTTTCCTTGTTGCCACATTCATTGCATTATTTTACTTTATAAGCAAATATTTTAATTTATAATATGCATGAGAATTTCTACTTGGTCCCTTCCTGAAAGTTTTTATTATCTAAAGTAAGATCAGAGTATTTAAAAAATGGTGGCAGACACAGAATAATTGGCATGGAGAGGACACAGCAAAGATAAGCTAAATAACAGAAAATTCAGTAGTAAAGAGAACTGACATATTTCATAGTTCACACTCATGCTTTTGTATGTGGCCAGCATAGGATTGCAGTGATCAGAACATACAGAGTTATACTCTGAAAAAAATATTATGGGCAATTATTTTTCCAGTTCTTGAACTCTATATAAAACAATTTAAATATATTACATTATGGCTGATAGATATACATAAAGAGTGATATTTTATTTTTCAGAAATTAATTTCAGACAAGACATACAGTGGTTGTGTCTCCAGTAATGCTTGAACTTTAGTATGGAGTCCAGTCTAGCATACCGTTTCTTTCAATAGCTGGTGGGGATGTTCTCCTCCTGAATGCCTATTTTTAATTACTATAAAAGAATTAGAAATTTCTTTCTGCTGATAGTCAATTTATTATGTCCCTTGCCCAAACTGTCAAAGTCCTTGAAAAACTGTTATTAAATTACCATTGATCATCACAGCAACCCAACATTGAGTTAGTGGACTTTCCCACAGACTTCTAAAAAACCTGGATCAAGCCTTTAAGGAACTATCTTATTACCAGAAGCAGCTTTCATGATTACTTATCAAGTTATGTTACACTGGTCAGAATTTTGCCCTCTTAAAAAAAAAAATATGGCTCATCTATTTCTTTGAAGCAAACAGACATCAAGAAGATTGTAAACTGTTACTGCTTTTCACTGAATGAATATGTATAGTAATTAAATATAAATGTAAAATAAAAAAGTAAGCGGAGAGACAATGTTTGGTATGACTAATTCTTTCCTGAAATTACTTCACACATCATTATAACTTTCTGTCTTTCACTGAGAAATGTAAGTACCAAGTATTTTTAATTCTTCACCTTTCTAGGCACCATGAAGATATAAACAAGATATCATTCTTACAAATTATTTGTAGTGCTTGACTTTTGCTGCTGCTCCCATTTCTTTCCTTGTTTTTTTCCTGTTACAGTTACAATTCTTCTTAATGAAATTGAAGGGATACAGTAAGCAACTTCAGAGGGTGAAAACTTGCAAAGGATCTTATTGAGCAAAAAAGTGCAAGAAAAAAATGTGCTAATATTTTCAAATTTTCAATGTTATGCAACTTATTAACTGTAATAAAACTACCATGACAGGGAGCATTAGAAGTTTTCATATTTCTTCCCGTGAGATTGCTTAGCATACCTTTTACCTTTTAATAAAGAAAATGGTAATTGCACAGATGAAAATACATTATATTGGATCATTTTTTTTATGACTTCCATACATAAGTAAAGGCAAAGTCTGATGATGTCAATGTATTTATTTCTAGTACATTTGGTACAAAATGTCAAAACAAGGGATTAGATAGTTGTGGGGTTTTGTTACTATTGGAGTTTAGGTGTTGATCTGTTCTTTTTTATTTTTTCCTGGAAAAGTGTCAGTGCCAGAAGTTGAGCTGAGAAAATAATTTATCAACATTTACAAGAATATTTTCAATCTCACATATAACGATGTCTAATTTCTATTATTTTCCAACTATTTCTGTCTTAAAAAAGTATCTCATTAATAAAATAACATAACTTTTTCAATTTTTCTCCTGTCAAAGAAGTTTGGGTTGTTTTTTTTTTAAATTCCCTGACCTGTTTTATTCTTTTTTATTACAAAAAAAATACTTCAATGTGAAGAATATCTGTTCTTCAGTGTAAATAATTAGTCAACATAGCTGAAACACATATTTTTTAAATTTAATGGGTTTGACGAGCTGTGTATTAATTCCTGTATTCATTCCATTTTCATATCAAAATAAACTGGTTCTGTTACACAGACCTTCACAATTTACTTCACAGTCTTTTATAAAATGGTACTTTTTCTGAAATCTGTAAGTCTAGCTGTAGATAGATATAGATATAAAGAGGGATAGCTATATTAGGTAGATATAGATAAGAGATAGAGATGAGAGATAGAGATAGAGATAGAGATAGAGATAGAGATAGAGATAGAGATAGAGATAGAGATAGAGATAGAGATAGATAGAGATAGAGATAGAGATAGAGATAGATGATAGAGATAGATAGAGAGATATAGATATAAATTAGATATAGATAGATATACATCACTCTAAGAGTGATTAACAGAAACTCGTACTGTAGATCTCCTTGGATTTAATATTTTACTATTGTAAAGGCTTCAAATAACCTGCACTATTATTCATGCTTGATTTCAGAATTAGAAAACCTGGGAGAAAATAAGAATCATTAAAATAAAGAGTATGCAAAATATGTATTAAATTATGGGGGTTAGGTAAAATAATCAGATGTTTTCTTTTTTTTTTTTTTTAATTTTTGCTGTTCCAGCATACCATATTTTACTGGTTTTATCATCAGGGAATACATGCCTGAAAAATATAGGACTGAATAAAAAGGACTCAGGATTTTATTTACTTAAGAATTTTCTAGCACCTAGCTTGCAAACTCTGCTCACTCTCTAAAAAAGCAAACTGCTTTAACCCTATCTAACCCTATAAAGAAATGCCAATCTCTTTGCTGATACCTGAAGCACAATAGAATTCAGTTGGCTCTAAGTCATTTAGAGAAGTCTCAGACCAATATTCCTGGTTTCCTCTTTTTCCCTTTGCAATGCAGAATAACTAAACTTACTACATAAATATTGGTGATATTCAAAATCATTTGAGTTTTGATTTGTGATGTTGGCAAACACCAGAAAAGTTGACCTCTTGTAATTCTTATATTTTGTCCCACCACTATGGTCAATAAAACTTTTATGTAAAAGGGGCAAAATGCCACTCAGCACTGGAAACTATATATGCTTCTCATATTTCTCTCGGTGCATCAAATTTGTCTACGTCATTCTCAAAATATGTTTATACTGTTAGCAGTAAAAACTAAGGGAATATAAGCTATATTCCACATATTAGCAGAAAAATGATCAGATTTTAATGGCAATGATTGTATGAGTTATTAAAGGTTTTGAATTTTAGAAATGTGTTTGATAAACAGTTAATCAACAGTGCTTTGAAAAAATGTAGAGACCAAAATTAAAAGGTCTACACACATAATCTTAAAAGTTTCAAACTTTTGTACTGCTGGCCTGATGCAAAGCCCAGTGGAAGACTTTTCTGTTCCCAATTCTATATTCAGTAATGGTTAGTAAAAGTAGATGGACTAACCTTTGTGTTTCCACTACAGCAATTAAGCGTCAATGATCAGGTTGAAATAATGAAATTACACCTATTCTTAGTGTAAATCAGTCAGCATGTAGTGAGAGTAATGAGTTCTTCTCTTGCTGTTTTCATGTGCAGTAACAGTATATACTCACAGAAAATGTATAAATATTAACTTAAATAATGCCTGATGGAAACCTAGTCTCTCATAGTTTAAAAAATGCTTGCTCTTAACCTGAGCTAGGTCAAGAATGAGTGCATCTTGAAAAGACTTGCATTTCAGGGTATTTCCAGATTTGTACATCTAATTATATGGTCCCAAAAACACAAGTTCTTCCTGTTTCAGATGTAATAGTATAACTGCTCCTAAGGTGATTAAATTTTTATATTTTTAACGTTTTGCATCAGAAATATGGATATTACAATAGAAATAATAAAAACAGTCAATAATTTAGTATGACTTAAATGCAAAAAAATTGGTTTAAAAATTATTCAATTATTTAAACTTTAGCATAAATTTGGAAGTGTTTCTGGTCTATTTCCCCTTTTACCTCAGAGCTGTGAATTTTAACCAGTATTCTTACTGTTGTATTATTCTTGAAGCTGATTTGGGATTTAGGACTGCAGAATGCTATGGTTGACTTTCAACATCTACAGCTCTAGAACAACTATATCATAAGGGTGTGATATTGTTTCTTCCACTGTCTATGGTTGCTAGGTATTCCTACAATATCTGTTACTTTACAGCTTGCTATATTTTTCTCCACTATTAACAGTAGTTATTTATTTCTGTACACTGTATTTTTCCTTCAGCCCAGAGGTCTCTGCTAAAACGTAGTAAATATTTTAGTTACTGTAGTCATGGATTCCTTGCAAATAAATGCGCTGAATAGCTGTTGAGCCTGACCTATCCTCTTATCTTGATTTCAAAGTATCATTCCTATTTTATAGCTGGGGCAGATAAAGGAGCTAGCCAGTCTTGGGATATTTTCAAAAAACTCCCCTGAAAAGACAAAACCAGTTCATCCTCATTAAAGGTAAGGGAAGTGGATTTCTTTGAGAAATTTTGAAGGTCAGAGGACATGTCAGAAGACTGGAATAAGGCTAATAACACTGCCATCTGCAAGGTGGGTTTAAAGGAGATTCCAGGAAATTATAAGCCCTTCAGTCTTACTTCAGTCCCTGGGAAAGTCACAGAACAAATCGTCCTGGAGGCTGGCTCTAGTCTGATGAAGCATGTGGCAGGAAAAACCCACCATAGATTAACCAGTGGAAAATCACATTTGACAAAATTGATCACCTCCCTCAACAAAGTAACCTGCCTGCTTGATGGGTAGGTGAGTGGTGGACATTGTCTACCTGGATTTCTCCAAGGATTTTGTTATGGTTTCCCAGAGCCTCCTCCTGGAAAAACATGTGTTATGATCTAGATAGGTGGTCTGTGTGGTGGATGGGGAACTGGTTGACAAGCAACACCAAGAACAGTGTGCTGAATAGTTCCTTTTCAAACTGGCAACCTGTCACAAGTGGGGTCCCCAGGAACTGATATTGGGGCAAACACAGTTTAATATATTTGTAAAAAATGATCTGGATGACGGGATCAAGTGTACTCTAATGAATTTTGCTATTGATACAAAATTTAGTGGGGAAGTGGAAAATTTATAAACTTTTCTCCTTCAAAAATTTTATAATTTTTAAATATGGAATATACCTAGTAAAATGAAAGATTGTATTCTTTAGGAATGGAAAGACAACACATACATAACAAATTTCAACCTTCTTGAAACATAGTTGACAGTAGCATGTTTCATTCTTCTACTGTGCAAACATGGCACAGATCCAGAAATCTACTCAATTTGTCTTTTAAAAATTTGTATTTAGATTTTTCAGGTTACAGATACAGGACTCTCTCAGGTGTTAGCATGTGTTTCAACATATCTGAAGCAGCCTTAATAACACATTACCTGAAGCCTATCTGTTATTGGCTCATCTGTAACAACAGTTGGGTTACTTTTTTCCCATCCAAATAGTAACTGATTAAATATCAATAGGTTAGGAACATCTTCACTAGCAATGTGCATCTTTCAAGAGTGATGGTATAAGAGGTCTGTGGAAATTATTCAGTTTACAATACTGTGCATTAAATTGTTCAGAATGTATTTCAAGGAACTTTGAAAGAAGAAGGACTGAGAGAAGCTTTAAGTGTCTGCCCCCGTTAGTGTCTCATATAAGCATATATCTTATTTTCATTAAAAAATATATCACTCAGAAGAGTGATTCAAAAATATGATTTCAAAACTGCAAGACAAGCTTATCTCCTTCTAGCCTTTTGTATGACCTTCTGAGTTCTGACCACTCCCATAGGAGTCTTGGGTCACAAAGACACCTAAAGAAAGTCTTCCCACCATTTGCCTTGAACTGTACTAGCTGTCTAACTCAGGTGTACTTGATCACAACTAAAATTAGGAGTATAATAGAGTAAGTGCTTCCAGAAGAAGATTTACCACTGCAGTCCAAGTGATAACCTTGGCAGAAATATAATAAAATTAGAAGAAAGAATTCTCATTTTAAACTCTAACCTCCTCTCAGAGTTTTCTTTACTTTGACATAATTCAGCCTCCCTGCAACACAGAAGATACTGCAGTGTACTCTTGAACATTGTATACTCTTTATTAGCATAGTGGTCATAGTTCATGTTCCCTTCTTGCACCAGCTGCCAAAATGAAAGAAAAATAATGTTCTATTCACAAATTTGACTCCTAGAAACTGTATTGTATCAGTCAATGTGAAAGGAGATTCTGTAGTCTTGTTAACACAAAGATTAAAAATCATAACTCTGATACTCCGAAATTATAACATTGGCCTAAAAATCCAGAGGGGTTTTTAGCACCACATTCAGATCACCTAAGTTTCATGATATGTTGAAAATCTATTAAATGTGTGACAGTGTATATATCCTATCACTTTTCTGTTCTGCTCAAAACTCCCTAGTTTTCTTCCTCCAAACTTTCATATGCACTACAACTTTGCTACTATATCGATTCCTATAAATTGTCACAGATCTCTGCACTTCTGATCCTCTTACAAAGAGCTCTCCTGAAGCATTTTTCTACTTAATTTTCAGCCATCTTAAACTTTTCATCAGAAGTGTACAAAGAGCACTAATTTATGTATGTAACATTATCCTATCAATCTACACTGAATACAGCTGACCACTCAAAAGCACTGCTCCAATAGCTTCATACAACAGTGTTTAAAAAAAAAAAAAAGTGAAATATCTATTTAAATAAGCAGAACAAGCACATTTTTGCAGAACAATTTTTATTTTGTGTTCTGCTTTTTGCAAATCTGTACGGAAAAGGGCAATAAAACAAGACAACGACTACAGAGCACCATATGAAATAGTATATTAACTTTGATCTCACCCATAATCTTACTTTAATATAATTAAGAACCAAGACTAAAATACAGCTGAGCTTGAAACAATAAGATCCCTTTTTGACTGAAACATCTTTGCTAACTCCTAAGTTTTATTGTGAGCTTGCAATACTTAGATTTATTGAATAAAAGGTACAAGCCTTTCCTGAATAAAAGGTAGGATATCAGTCTTCATGGCAACAACAGAAAAATAGATATTTGCTGTGTACCAGTGTAGAAAAGTAGCCCTGAACAAAAGCTGGTAGCAGCAACCATTTTCATCATCAACCTTCAAATTCTTTCAGTAATTATGGAATCTTAAATATCACAGTACTGACATTGAAAGCTCTGCAAAAGATCTACACGAAGTACATCTAAGCTGATAGAAGTGGTAATGGCTGACTATATAAAGTGTGAGAACATATGAATTAATACAAAATCTATCATTTCAGTATTTAGCTGTCTTTAAGTGGACATGGATGATACTCCTTCCCGAGCCCTAATAGTGGGATTAGAGTCTAATCAGTCTAGTACTATCTTCTTTCAAACTCTGCTTCTGCCATAAATCCCTAAATTTAACATAGAAAATTGCTGCTTATAATCCATTCTTTATTGCTAAGTCATTTATCTGTCCTTCCATTTTTCTGTATATCTAGAGAAATTCGGACATATGTTGTTCCAAATACCTTTAGAATACTTTGAATATTTTCCAGGGGACCATATTTCAAAAGCCTTCATCATGTTCCCAGATTCTCTCATTGTAAGAAAGGGAATAGGTAGCCATGCATTTCCTAACTGATTATTAGTTTTATTGACCTAATAATGTTAGATTAAAATTATGCTGAACATTATTATTAATGTTCATAAATTGAGGTGACTGCAGCTTATTTGTGCTTTATATTATTATTTTATCCTTTCAAAAGTTCTTGGCATGAAAATTCTAGTCTATTGAGGCCTCCTGCACAGTGAAAATTGGCTGTAAAATCAGGCTGTGATTGCTTGCAAAACTCATCTAATGAAAAGCAATTACTGGAATTTGCAGTCAAACAAGTTCAAATTAAAAATAAAACATGTTGATAAAAGAAGGTATTATTGGATCCTCCATTTGATGTTGTTTCCTAATCAATCTTTGAGCATTTATAGTGTAGTTGTCTTAGTTAAGCATAAGGCATTGAGCTCAGGACATGTTTTAAAATTATAAAAAATTGCTTATCTAAATCTAGCAAATGTTTGATCTTCAGACCTTAAACAACACCAACAAATATCTCAATCTTCATGGATACATAGTTCTGTAAACTTAAGAAAGTCCTTTCCCAGTCTGAACTAAGTTCTCTTCATCCACCTCATATGGATAATACACCTAGTTCCTTTTAAAGTTCTTTTTTATCCACTGAGGACTCAAACTTCATTTTTATGCACAGCATGTACTATAAAGTCAATGTCCAAGCTACTACTTTTTCAACAACCATTCTTCCACACATTTTTAAATGGACTGTCCTCGTATGCACTGAAAGCTTATCTCCCCAGTTCATATCTGTATGCTACATGTTCACAATTAAGCTCATCCTGAGGCACTGAAGAAACGGGAACAGAGAGTAAATGAACAGTCTCTGAAGAAATATTTGGCCATAATGTCTCCACTCATGCATTTTGCAAGTTCATCAACAGTCTTACCATTTGTATTCACGTTTGCTGCTAACTCTAATGTTAATTTTCAGGAACACCACAATACCACATTTGTCAGAAGCTTAGAAAAAGAAATATCTAAAACAATGGCTTATAAATAACCTGAAAAAAAAGCTTTTGACACATTGTTTGTTGTAATACTTAGTACTTATCTTTCCTCCATATTATGTTAAGAATCTTATGGTAAGAATACAGTGGATCCTGACACAGCTGGCTGAGTAACTGCCATATTAAAAAAAGATATGAATTTAAAAATTTTGACAAAAAGGTCCATGCTCCTTTGTACTTAGAAGTTAAAAATCTAAAAAAAATAACTAGTTAAAAACTATATAAACAGACTAAATGAAATCCCATAAACAGGTTAAACAAACTAAAAGGAATAAAAGTTTCTTTAGTACCACTATTGATAAACCTATTAAAAAACCTCCAGTGCCCATGGCAACAAAATGGATACATAAAGATCATAGGGAAGAAACACTGGTTTTTGCTGTTTTTTCATTCAATTTAGGCTACCATGCAGCAGTTGCTCACATTAAATCAGAAAAACGTTATCTATAGGTATGCAAAACATCAGGGAAAACGTCGCATTTGTCTGCCAAAATTACTAAGATATTTTTTCTTACTAAAATTAAATGTATTTTATCTTTTTCATTTAGTATTCTTACTCAAAGTTAATCAGATTTTTTCTTAGTTAAACACAATTCTTCCTGTCACTGACTTTATATCAACTGAGAGTCCAGTTTCACTGAATATGTTATACACGCATTTGTCTGTCTATCTATCGAGCCAGCTAGCTAGCTAACCTGCTTGTGTTATCTTCCGTTGTGTTTTGGTTTTTTGGGTTTTTTTTCACAAGTATTAAGGTATTTCAGGTTTATACCTGTTAATTTTCACATAAAGCCAACTTTAGGGTCCCCCGCTCAGATAGTCATGTTTCTGTAAGTTATCATCAGAATCTTAGTCCAGAAGATTTCACACAGACCAGAGAAAACCAACTTCTCACATATGCAACTTATTGGTTGTCAAATCAGAAACAAAATCTAACTTTTTTATTATTATTATTTATATTTAATTTCATGCAGATACTTCAATAGTAGTAGCAGATTTGTGCCTTAGGTTTTCATTCACATTGTTCATTATTCTGGCTTATACATGTTTTGGACACAACTTTTAAACATTTCAACTGCATGACCAAGAAAGAACATTTTTCCTTTGTGCACATAGAACTTTATCTAGCTTGTTCACAAATTCTTTGATTCCTTTTATATCTTCAGTTCTCTGCCTTTTCATTTTTTCCATCTGATTTTAGGATTGTACCTAATTTTATGTTGTTATTGTTCAATCTACTCTCCTCTAAAACCCTACAACTAGGTAGGAATCTTTCTTCTTTTTCTTTTTTTCACTTTGCAAAATAATATCATGCAAATTATAGTATCCATCATAGTAACATGCAAATTTCTAAGACATGTTTATAGATTCAAGCCAAAAATATGACCCACAAGAAAAATCAAAGCCCAGGAATATCTATTATAGATTTATTATAATCTCAAGCATTTTAAGAAAATAGAATACATTCTGTGAGTCTTGATTATTAATATTTTAGTGCCTGGAGTTAGTAGTAGTGTCACTTTAACATCTATCTTGGAATCTGTATAGAAAAATAAAATAAGCACTTTTAAAATCTAAAAAAATATGTTTATTTCACATTTAGAATGGTATCCTCATTTTATTAAGAAATATCACTCATAATGGTCAGCATTCATGTTGAGATATATACGATGGTTTAAAATATAGAGAAAAGAGAGAAATATTTTCATGATGTTCTTTAGAAATTGATCCCTTTTTAACTATTTTAGCATAGATATTGAAGGTGTGAAATGTGACTATAAAATCTCAGTTAAGAGAAATCTGCTGATGCAAAGCATGTAGCAGACAGCTAAGATATGGTATGAAGAGGTCCAGAAGATCTCATCTATGGCCCAGAAAAGGAGTCATGAGTGAGCCCTTGGTGGAATAGGCTAATGAAAATTGATCCAGTGCTTCTGGGCAGTGCATAAGTTAAACAAAAAATAAGTGTTGTCTATATAATTGAGGTCTGAATCAGGCAGAAAATATTCCCTTAAATCTCTATATAAAACAGACTTCCACTTCCCAGACCACATGTAGTCCACATCAGGATGAATCATGATTGTAACTGCAGCAGGGTAAATTTTACTTATGGTAGTTCATAAAGTAATCCTCCACTTTACCCTTCATTCTTTTATGTATATTATCTTAAAACCATATGTATATCACTCTGAAATGTATTAGTCTCTTATTCTCTTAAACAAAAAAAAAAGTCAGTCTAAGATTTTATATGTCAAGTTTTACCATATGAAAAATTTGGCAGTAGTGTTGCAAACTGTTAAAGCTGTTGAGATGAAAGTTAAGAAATATTAACTCAGCTCTAAATTTAGTCTGCCCTATTTCATATTAGTTTATTAGGGTAGAGAAGATGATTTAGAATGCAAATATTTTTAGACTCACTAGGAGACTATTATGCATGCATATGACAGCTGGCATATTGATTTCAAAATTGCATGGATATGTTTTAAATGTATTTCATTAAATGTTTAGCTTCCATGTAGAGACAACAGTTCTATAATCATCAATAGAGGAAAACATTATAAAAAATCATTTTTCATCAACAATTCATGTGAGCGTTATTTCAAAAGAAAGTAATTTCAAATTTTAGGTCCATATTATCTGTGTTCAAATACTTGTACCTCATGCAAACTACAGTTTAAATGATTCCTGTGCACAATCTCTTCTAAAGACTAACTTCCCAACCTGAAACATGTTTTTAATGAACCCTGTAATTCTAGCAGGATTGCTTCTGTATGAAAGACAATTATTTTATCTGTAATACATGATACCTTTGAAAAAATAAATGAATTAAAAAGATGATATCATTAATTGTGATTATACTGGGGAAAAAATAATACTGTACTTACATTCTCATTGCATATTTCTGATTAGAATATGTGTGTTTTGTTTCTTTCACAGAGCTGCAAAGCAGCTGATCCCTATAACTAGCTGTTCAGCTAAAGATTCATAGGCTGTCAGAAAGACTTCTTCCCTTGAAGACAATCGACAAATTGTGAAACTATGAAACAATGCTGAAAAAGCTGTTTAGATTTTCTAAATTTCTGTATTAAAGCATTAATTCAAGGACTGCAGGGCTTAGGTGGGGAAATATCAATAAAATAGACATGTTTAGGGATTTAGCAGAGGAAAACTAGAGAAAATGAATTTGCTTTAGAAAAACACACTGTACACATGGCAAAACTTTGTCTAGTATAAATTTACAAAGGTACCATAAACCTAGAATTTAGCATTGCAGATTACACTTAGGGCCAATATACAAATTCATACTAATGACTATTCATCTACTGATTATGGAGATGTCAACTGTACAAGTGCTGTAATTGTTACTTCTTCCTGTGCTCACTAAAGAACTGGAAAGAATAGAAGGGAAAGTCAGTTTAAAGACTCCTATATAAAAGAATAGAAAGATGAACAATTTTTTCCATATTTTTCTTGTATCAAAAATGGATCATTTACAACAGAAACCCTGTGTGAAGTTTGATTCATGGTCATAGAATAACATGATGACAAAAAAAACATTTGTATTTGTAGAAAAAATCCCAAGTAATTCATTGTTGCAGCATAATAACATTTTTTGAGAGAAATCTAAAAATAGCTTGTTGAAGCTGTCCCTAATTTCTTGAAGAAATATGTTTCTGAACAGTGTCTGATATGCTGCTTATTGATTGTACTTTAAAATTCTTGGTTGAAGAAAAGGATACAGAAACACAATAGACAGTGTGTGCCAAAAGCATATCTTTTAGTAGAGTACCTGAAGTTTGCTAACTTCAGAAAATTAGTCTGCATGCAAAGTAGATTAGATAACTTCTAAGTGCAGATTGGTTTCAGATTACCTTAAAGTAGGCATGATTCATGAAAGTTTTCATATATCTGTCCATTGTGAGTTCCTACAGAGAGGACTGGTATTTTCTGTTCAACTAACAGCAGCATTAATTTTGCATGTACTATGTTGACTTGTTTCTTCCCAAACAATAAATATGGCAGCACACTGAAGACCTGCTGGCTCAGCTGTAAAAAGCAAAATGTAATGGAAATCTTGGTCTCTCACCTGTCAAAGTTATAAAAGGAAATTATCAGCAACTGATAATAATTCTATTTGTATACCACAATAAGGCCAACACAGTGCTTTGACCCTGGAAGGAGAGCATATGATATTATAGTAATTTATATTATAGTAATCCTATCATCAAATGTTTTATTCTGCTTTGCTTTTCAATTAATTTTTGAAAGATTCACTGGCAGAATAAAACCATGATGCCTAAGGCTGAAATTTTATGTCAGGCCTCTAAAACATGCTGACTGAAGCCAAAAAAGATGACTGAAACCTGTGTATAAGTGGCTGAACTAGCTTTAAGCCATCACAATGGCACAAACAACAGATTTAACTGTGAAATACTAGGAGAAGGCACATAATCATTAGGGAAGTGATTGTAGGAGTGCTGGGGTAGGAATATCTGAAATTGAAATCTGCTTCTTGCTACATGCAATTGGTATATTTTCCTAACACCCATACTAGGTAAAAGTGCCATGCCTTGAATCCTCCAATTAAAAAAGAGATTAGACTGCGCCAACAATTACAAGGCTGGTCACATGCTGTGCTTCAGAGCATAGACTGTTTAGACTAGAAAAATTGGGGGGCTGGGGGCCAAGGCAGAAGAGGAGATGGGAATAAAGGTCCCCCAAAAGAAGAAATGGTCTCAGAAAGAAGGCAGATGAAAAGAAAAAAGATTAAGATCCTGCCTGAAGGAAAGATGATGGAAGTGGGAGACAATCCTAAACACCAGAAACACGCATGGAGACAGATATCAGAGGGCAGACAGGAACTTTGGCCAGAGTGGCATCCCACCCTGAACAAGAAGGATGTATGCAGGTGTGTAGATGCCTGTGGTTGAAAAGAAATGACAAAAGTCAGAGGGTCCACAAAACTTACAGTTTTACCAGTAAATTTTACACTTGGCATAGAAATCGGTATAAGTTAGACTCTTATAAAGAGACTGCACTGAATTTTGGATAAGGGACAGGGTGAAAGAGAGGGAGAGAAAACAAGAAAGAAAAAGAGAAAGAGAGACGAAAGGGAAGGGCAAGGGCAGGGAAGGCAAGGGCAGGGAAGGCAAGGGCAGGAAAAAGGAAAGGGAGAGGGAGAGGGA